>JACXGM010002753.1:0-13661 GCA_016801145.1 Umbra pygmaea | reverse complement strand
TGCTGGTGGTTGTGTAACATGTGGATTGTTGAACATGTTTTCTTGGCAAACCTTAGCATTGTGACCATGTCCATCCCTTTTAGACACAGTCTACCCATTTTCAAACGGATACTTTAACCAATATAATATACTGTACCATGTCACAAAGCATGTACAGTATTATCTCAAGTTGGTTCCACAAGTTTATCAGTGATTTCAATTCACTCCATTAGCCTGCACAATCCCTAGTTCTCAAACCAATAGAACATTTTTCACCATGGACTTCTTAGTTATTTGCTTCTTTCTCTGGGGATCGTTTGCTTAAAAATAACGTATTGAACATAGTTTGTAGACAAAGCCAAAGCCATTTTCAAGTTCAAGAAGGAAGAACATTAATACCCTTCCATAATCAATATTTTCCCAATTTATGTTTCATTAAATCTTTTCACACTTAATCTTTTCACACTTACTACAAACACACTTAGCACTCTTGTTGAGGTATTAACACATGGCTATGTTTTGAGACATGGGTTTGTAGTACAGTAGAACATGTTAATGAAATGAATTACGACATTTTCATTCGTTTTTTAACAAAGTTAGGTTACAAAAAAATTATTGTGGCTCTTTAATTACAAGCACTTTCCAAAATGAAGAACAAGAATGATGTTTTTCGATCTGAGTGCTGGAAAAATCTGTCCAATGGTTTTGGGTGTACCAATGCCAACGTAACTGATTGGCATGGAGTAGAATGTACTCAATTTCCTTCTGGCAGAATGAATATACACTTACAATAAAAATACAAAACCTGAGTGTGCATCTTAGCCTCACACCAGAATATTAATTGCCATGAATTCTGAAAATAAAAAAAGGATTTTTTGTTGAATTTATACAAATAATAGGTTACTTAATTCTAACTGTTTTACAAGATGGTATGGCTTGCAAGCATGGTCCCAGATGTACAAACTTGCAAAAATATACATACAAGCAAGGACACACATATACAAGCTTGTGCAATGTACTAGATTTGACGATCAAACTTGTTGCATGTCCTTCAGTGTATAATCATGGCCCTCAATATAAAACATCAACAGTTTATATATAAGAGCACACATGTTTAACTTGTACTGTATAACATTAAACACACACACACATAAATCTCCTTCCAGCTGCATTGAAAAATGTAATTGAAGCTTATCAGTAAATCTAGTCTTTTCCGTTTTTTGCAACATTTTGATGCCGAAGTGTGACCTCATGTGGCAGATTTATCAAAATCTTGGTGAAAACATTGGAATGTTTTACTGTCATAAAATGTATGAGTCAACTTTATTCATAAATATTTTGTGTTTTCATCTGTTCATACTGTACAATAATCTTTGTATGATTGCAGATGTAGTAAAACATCCAAAATGCGGTATTGTCCCATGGGACTTCCACATGTTAAGAACTGTTTGTTGTGAGACTAAATAAAAACATTTGGATTATTTTTTGGCATCTAGGAATCATAATGGAGAATGATCCAGATCCAGACTCCGAGCATAGAATACACTAGTGTTTGTAGGTGAGGAATTCTTGGCAGCCAGTTAAGTAACTTTTCACTCTGACAGAAACTGGAAGATAACATTTTAAATCTGCGTAGCAAAAAAGAGGCAAGATGAATAGAGAATGTTGAATATGTGCTGTCCAAACAGAATATTGAAGCAAAGCATTATGGGTGGCCATTGTCCTTGACATTTTCTGAGATACAACTTAAGGTGTAATTTGCCTCTACTTTGTCTGTGGGCTTTATACCTAATACCAGAGTTTTACTTCAATGAACTGGCCATCCGAGGCACAGTCCCCTCTCTACAAGAGCCCTTAATGCACCATAAACAGGGCTTCCAAGTCACTCTGTGGCATATAGATAAAGTCATTAACTCACATGTATGAGTCCTATAGAAGGTGTGGATCACCATGTTGCTGATGGTGTCGTTTTCTGAAGGTCTTTTGTTACGCTCCGTTTTGTAAAAAAAAGTATGCTGCTTGCATTTAATTTACCGGTATTTACATCAGTAAAACAGTGACACCCTAGCATTGATCGACATAAAAAATCATGACCTACAGTATTTTCCCCTTACCATAAGCAAAAGTTATTTAATAGATTATATTGTATTTTGCAGTTAATTGTGTACACTATCAGTAACATTAATGAATACAGTATATCACACAAAATAAATAATTACATTGTACATTGATGAAATTAATAAAAAAATGTTATTACGGTCAAATAAAAGCATCAATGTGTGAATACATTGCACTGTTTGGATGAACATATTGAATATACAATATGTACAGTGTATTAAAAGCAACATTTGTTAGCCATTAACTAACTGGAGCTACCTTTATATAATTGTACTACATTCAAATCACGAGTACCACTAGGCGATGCTGGAGTGGCTTTCCAAATTGTAATGTGTCATTTAAACACAGACAAAGAAACTTCCATCTTTAAGCAATTTGCTTACAGTGTACTGTCATTTTCATCGCAATCAGAATCAAGGCCTGAACCAGTAGGTCACAGAGGTTGCATGATTGGATGAAAACCATGGTGGAATTTCATTGGTCAAACCTAAATGTACACTTCTCAGTGGCGATTCTTAAATTGTTTACCAGGCAAACGAAGCAAGTGATTTTTGCTCACTTCTGTGTATGATTGCTAATGCTCAGCTCATGCTAACAATTACTGATCACATACATTTTCGTTGTGATAAACGGGGCCTATGGTAGAAACCGTATCCAATACACTAGATATCCTCATCATTTCGTGCACACATTCTATCTGAATTTAAAGACATCTGTAATCTGATTGTTGCTTGTAATGTCATGGATTAGGGTTAAGTCTTTTACGGGATTTTTAATTGAATTTCAAAGTTAACACATACAATTGTTTAAAGATGTATTCTTCATAGATGATATTGCCAATTCATATGGAGTTGTAGGACCTATGTAGCGTTCCCCGATATAATAATTTTAGAAAACTCAAACGAGTGCCTTCAGCGTTATTGTGCATGAAGGCTGATTATAGAAAATGTGGCACATTATGCATGAGTTTTCTTGAGGTATTTTAGGCATAACATATTGTTTATTCCACATTTTTCAATGTATTATTAAATTTGTACAATATTTTTGGTGTTTATTTTTCTACTTTTCAATAGCAGTGTTCTTTTAACTTTGTTCATCCATTTTCTGTTTGAGTAGATACAGTACCACTTTGAGATACTGAAGAACTATTTATTCCAGGCGATTGCTTGAACATTTTCGTATGTATGAACTCTTAATTCCAGGCAGTTGCCTGAAGATTTACTACCAGAAGGGAATGTTCTTCTGTTTTGTGTTGTCTGTTATACTAATGATTCCTGGATATAATGCTATGTTAGCTATTCGCCATAGTAAATCTGGTTGCTAGTATTCTATAAATAAAGAGTTGTATTACGTTCTAAGCGAGTGCCCTTCTGTGCACCTTTGATTTTTCTAATCAGTCTTTTGTTCGTTCCTGGATATTGTTTTGCATACATTCTTTATTCATGAAATACCTGCTATTGGACTATCACATTTGCCTCCTGTCTTACTTCACGTTACGCAAGCAGGCCAGTTAACTAATAACCAATTATTATCTGCAGCAACAACCTTGGAGCAAGTAGAGTTAACTGTTCTGCTCACTGTCAGAATGACAAAGCTTTAACCATGGCGATTGACTGATTGTACCGGGTGCCTTATGGACACCAGTCAGAGGCCCTAACCACTAGGTCATGGTGATTGTTTATGTGACAAGATGTGTTAGAAAACTGCCACTCATGACTACGGATGAATATCAGTATGCCTCTGGCTGTAAACATCCCAGCTACAAATGGCTAACAGCAGTGTTCCCCTGACTCGTACATTTCACCGTGACATAAACGGTTTCATCTGTACATTTATTTGTGGCTTCTCTCTCTTCCTGCAGTTGTACCCTAACAAAAACCAGTAATAAGCCCATTCTTGCAGTCAATATTCAATGTTGTAAATAGCCTGATAGAGACGTCTGTTGTAGCCTACTCAAAAAAATGAATCAGTTTAATCAAGCATGCAGCATGGATTGACAGTTGTCAGACAGTATTTCACACAGTAACTCCTCAAACTGATAATAAATCTTGGGTAAACTAACTATTCTGATATTTGTCCATAAAAGTCTACTACCTTAATAATTAATATTGTTTTTATTAAATATAGCACTGTCTTTTCCATAGATCAGGCATGATTTAAAAGTCTAGCATGTATCTCAAAATTCTCTGGAATAATGGAATGTTTTTTCTGAAGTGAAGAGCAAATACCTATCATTGTTAATTGCCCATTTGGTATGTTGGGCTGTGGTTCAATCATGTCACTGAAAAGCATAAACCATAATGTAGTTATCCACATTAAATATTATACAGTGATTCACTAGATACGCTCAGTATCTTTCCCCTGTTCTGGTTGCCTCTTTGGCTAGGAAATCTCCAGTGTAGAGACAACAGAGATAGGAACACATTAATTTCACCCCTCCCACTTCTAGTTCATACATTTTAAAGGCACCGGATCCAATTGTTTCCCACTGCATGTTTTGTTTTATGCTTAACATTTTATTTCACTCCCTATCCTAAATTGGTGTGTATTATTTGTTTTGTTTTCCCTTTTCTGGGGTGAATTCAGTGGGCATTCACAGTGGGTATTTTTTGGGGAAAGAGTCATTAGTTTCTAGTCCACTTTTAGTGGACACCCCTGTGGATGTCTTTCCATAACCCATTTTTCATTCTCTTCATGTCCTGGGTTTTTGGTTGTCAGTGATTTTCTTTTTTAGTTTTATTTTATTTTAGCGACATGTGTTTGGTTGATTAGTAGAAATGTAACATGTTCTTCTAGCATGGCCACACTACGGGACAGGGAGGTGGGCACATTTAAAGCTTTATGCTATTTTTGAAGTCCACAAAATATTTTTGTTCCATTCAGATGGAAGTGTGAAAAACATGAAAGAAAAGTGTAAAGTGTGTAGTTTCAGCAGAAAGCCAGTTACCATCTAGCACTGTTTGGTAACCAGAACCCCGTTTTATTTTCTGTTAACAATTTGAACATATTTTACCAAACAGCTAGGAGGACACACTTTAATGCTATGTGAAGGACTTGTTGAAGCTTTTATTAAAAACCTCAATTGATGTATAGAGCACATTTTACAACTTGCCACCTTGTAATCCCTGTGGGTATCTACCATCAATAAAACCTAAATGAAATAGTTAGAAAACATTTAATAGACAAGTAAATAGTTTGCCCCTTGTAACCTTGGGTGTAATTGTTCTTTTAAGAATAAAACTGCAGTGCATGCCATCCTCTGCATCACAATATGGAGGGCCTATAGTATACAGTCGTATGCAAAGGTTTAGGCACCCCTGACAATTTCCATAATTTTTATTCATAAATAATTGGGTGTTTGGATCAGCAATTTTGTTTTGATCTATCAAATAACTGAAGGACACAGTAATATTTTGGTAGTGAAATGAGGTTCATTGGATTAACAGAAAATGTGCAATATGCATCAAAATGAAATTAGACAGGTGCATAGATTTGGGCACTCTTGTCATCTTGTCAAGTTGTTGTTCTCTTTGACTCTCCTCTGAAGAGTGGCAACATGGGGGCCTCAATACAACTCTCAAATGACCTTAAAACAAAGATTGTTCAACATTATGGTTTAGGAGAAGGCTACAATAAGCTATCGCAGAGATTTAAGCTGTCAGTTTCTTCTGAGAGGAACATATTGAGGAAATGGAAGACCATAAGCACAGTTGTTGTTAAGGCCAGAAGTGGCAGGCCAAGTTAAATATCGGATAGGCAAAGGATGGTGAAATGGTCAAAAACAGCCCACAGACCACCTCCAAAGACCTACAACATCATCTTGCTGCAGATGGTGTCACTGTGCATCGTTCAACAATTCAGCGCCCTTGCACAAGTATAAGCTGTACAGAAAAGAGTGATGTAGAAAAAGCCTTTTCTGCACACACACCACAGACAGATTCGCTTGAGGTATGCAAACGCACATTTGGACAAGCCAGTTTAATTTCGGAAGAAAGTGCTGTGGACTGATGAAACAAAGATGGAGTTACAAGGGAAGTTATTCATTGCAGCAAAAGAACACAGCATTCAAAGACAAACACTTGCTACCCACCGTAAAGTTTGGTGGAGGTTCCATCATGCTGTGGGGCTGTGTGGCCAGTGCAGATACTTGAGAATAATGTAGAGGAACCAGTCACAAAGTTCAAGTTAAGACAACGACCTAAAACACTGCTCAAAATCTACACTGGCATTTATCCAGTGGAACAAGTACAATGTTCTAGAATGTCCATCCCGGTCCCCAGACCTGAATATCATTGAAAATCTGTGGGGTGATTTGAAGCGGGCTGTCCATGCTCAGCAACCATCAAACCTAATTGAACTGGATATGTTTTTTAAGGAGGAATGGTCCAAAGTACCTTCATCTAGAATCCAGACACTCATTACAGGCTATAGGAAGTATCTAGAGGCTGTTATTTCTGCTAAAGGAGACTCAACTAAATATTGATGTGATATTTCTGATTGGGTGCCCAAATGTATGCACCTGTCTAATTTCGTTTTGATGCATAATGCACATTTTCTTTTCATCCAATAAACCTAATTTCACTACTGAAATGTTACTGTGTCCTTCAGTTATTTGATGTATCAAAATGAAATTGCTGATCCAAACACCCAATTATTTATCAATGAAAGTCATGGAAATTATCAGGGGTGCCTAAACTTTTGCATACGACTGTATGTCTTGCATAGTTGAATTTAGTGTTTTAAGGCATTGAATTGCTGAGCATGGCTCTCTGTGATGAAGGTGCTATCACCCTCAATGAGAGGAATAATTATCAAAACAACACATTCATAAGTCTTCTATTAGATTAAGGTTCATTTTATAGACTCCCAGCAAGTGGGGTGTGTGGAAGCTTAATGTAATTGGTTATAGGGCGACATGCAGTGAGGTGTCAAGAAAATAAACCAAATTTATAGGGCTTTGCATTTCTTGCTATATTTTACCATGCAGCAAGAAGCTTTATTTGACCATTTTAATCTCTCAGTCTTGTGATCCTGCAGTGTTTCATATAAATGGTTTGCGCATTCAGTTTATTTTCCCTATCTATAATACATGGGGGCATCTAAATCCTACTGGTGCGTGCTAGAGATGCTTGCTCACTAGTGCTTTGAGGCATGGGTGCACTGGTGGAAATGTCTAACCGAGCAAAGACAGAGAAGAAGCCACTCAGCGCCGACTGTTATTTTGATGCTTGACTGTTTTGTTTTCTAGTTTCTCACTCATCTGCACTCATATATATGCAACAGCATATGAATATTTAAACTGTGTTACCCAGAGCGAGACAGTATCAGTGCAACATGAAAGTCATCTGTTTCAAAGAGATAAAAAAAAGTATGCCATTCGTCTTCAATGTCAAACACGAAACACAAAGGGGATCCTTTGCAATTGTTTTCAAGCTTTTAAATTTGTGTCAAAAAAAATGATCGGTTCTAGCTGAATTTGTTAAATGCTGTTACATGAAGATTGTCTCAGGGGGGTCCGCGTGGTGTAGCGGGCTAAGTCGCTGCATTGCAGGACAGTCTACGTCATGATAGTCAGTGGGTCGAGCCTGACTATGGCTTCCCCAACTTTGCACGCAACCCCAGCATGAGGCAGCGCAAATTGGCAAAGTGCTACCCAGGATTTAGGTTAGATAATTTGGATTGCTTTATCTAGCTTGCCATGTTGGTCTCCAGTGACTCCTTGTGTGCAGATCGCGTGCCTGTAAATACAATCGTATAGCTGGTGAGCAGAATCATCCCGTGCATGAGCTGACTAAAGGTCTCCATGGAGAAAGTGTGAAAAGAATCAGCCAGGTCAGTGACATGTGGTTGGAAGAACCACACCAACGCCCCTCACCATTCTGCATCTGTCCAAGGATTTGCAGAGCTGTTGACAAGGCAGGGTTAGTGGAAAATTGCACAAGACCAATTGGGAGGGGAGAAAAAAGATTGTCTCTGAATATAGCCCACTGTGGTGGCTGGAAACAGTTTGTTTCAAAATCTAAACAGTGACACTGAGCAAGATGTACAGTACCTTGATTCTTACAGAGGAAAAGTACTAATATCAGTTAACCGAGAGGTTCTACTTAAAGGACAACTCCGGCGCAAAATGAACAATGGGGTTAATAACACATTGGTACCGATTCGACCGTTCTCTGGGATATGTTTTCATGCTAATCAAATGTGCCCAGTTTTAGTGCAAACTGATAATTACCTTATAACACTAGTTGTTCGGGCATGGATGAAGTAAAAATAAATCGCTATTATAGACCACTAACAAGGCTCAAAATAGCACCACACTTCCACTGTAGCATAACAAGTGTCCCTACATGCTTACCGAAGCATTGAAAACTTTGTAAGTGTACAGAAAGTTTATTAGAAATATAGTTTAAAAGACATTACTGTTTGTCTCTACAAGGCAGACGCCATCTTCGGAAACAGACTTGATTATTCAAACCACAAAATCTGTGGTACGTGAGCTGAACTGTAAGCAGTTCATGTTTTCACATCATGCACGAATGACCGCAAAACCTCTTGCCATTGATTCCAAGTCACAGTTCAGCTCACGTAGCACAGAGTTTGTGGTTTAACTAATTGAGTTTGTTTCTGAAGATGGCAGAGGTAACATGGAAAGCTAATTATGCTTTAATAGGTCAGGAAATGATTTACACTTTAAAGAACCATTGCTTTCATTCAAGAACCTTCCGTATACCTGAAAGGTTCTTTACCTGTACATTGAACCCTCAGATCCAATGCAGAACCTTACTAGAACCATTTTTTCTTAGAGTGTAAAGTCACTGCCTTGCAGTTAGCTGTGTCATTGTAAGACCAGGGATCACATTCTATTTGCAGATTAGCCCAGGGGTCACGCAGAGCGTGGTGCAGTGCTTAGTGGATTAGTAATCAAGCCTAATTAGTGTAAAATAAATGACCAAAATCATAAAATCCATGTACAAATACAAGATAGATGGAAATGACATGCTGGGCAGAACCTACAACAGCTGACCTTTCTTCTCTTAATTTCCATTCATGCATTGAATAATATTGTGCAGTCTACCTGATGAGCCTCCAAATAATTATTTGGACAAGACTGCAGATCTTGTCGAACAGATATGTAGAGAGCTAGTTTGTATATACTTGGGACAAAACTAATGATTGTCATAAGTGTGGAGTAGTCATTTGATGCTAAATACAATTAGAGAGATGTTTGCCAGTATGATCGGTGGCCACAGCTATATTTAGTCTGCTAGCCTTCTACAATATTATGTGTATAATTATTGTTTGTAGTATTCTACACAATAAATATGTCCAAAACAGGGCTTTAACCCACCATACAACAAACAACAAATGTTCTTACCAAAAATTAAAGCACTGCACACTTCATAAGATGTCTGCTATTCAGTCCAAATATCTGTCACTTCCTTGTTAGAAGTTGCCCGGCTGGGATAGTTGATAGTTTAAACAGGAGGGGAGTACCAACAGTATACAATTCAGATTGGCTAGTTATCAGTCACATGAGGAAAACATTTTTTTGCAGTTTGATGACATGAACAACTCTTTCTCTGTTGCAGTGGTAAAGCGAAGGTCTTCCAACTGCAAGGTCCTTGGTTCAAGTCTTCTCAAAAGAAAGTGTATATTTTATATTCACATTAAAATGCATATATAATTGTATAAGTGTAATGATACACATGTTAATTTGCTAGATTGTTTTCAATTAATGTTTTACTCTGATGAAATTTGTAGAATTTGAAGGTTTCCCCAAACCTCTCTTGGGGACCCCCAGCCATCTAACAATATTGTTTTTACTGTACCTTGAACCTGCTTACCTGAATCAAGCAGCCAAGAATTCATCATTAATACACAATTTCATTCAGGTGTGCTGGCTCAGTATACATCCACCATTGGCCTAAACAATAAATTTGTATTTACATTTACATAATATCAGTCAGTCTGGCTCCCAGTGAGATTTGAACTTCCAACCTTGGCAGGAAAACATCATGCTCCTACCAAGGCAGCTACAATGAGTCTTTAATCTTGCTTTAAATTAATGGATACACATCTTATATTATATTACTTTTCAAAGAAACATTTTTGTCACTGTAAGAACCCTGGAGTAAAAATATAGAAAGAGTTCTCCCTGGAACCATCAGAAAGAAGCAGCCATTTATCAACTTTGGGGGAATTAAAAGCTACAAGTGGTTGTTTAATCAATCAATCAATCAATCAATCAGGAGATACTGTAGACCTGGCAGTCTAAACTTGTAATGTGAAATCCCCTAACTCCTCAAAGGATATATACATTTTGCAATATTTGCAAAGGAATTTTAAGATGAAATTCAAATGTAACATTTTTTTATTCTAACATGTTGCATGTGGTATTGAACCCAGGCCTCTGGAATAAAAAACAGTGTACTAACCACTGTACCACCACAGAGAACAATTTCAGCGGAACATTGAAACCTAGTCATGCTTTAATAGGTCAGGAAATGTTTTACTCTTTAAAGTACCATTGCTTTCATTCAAGAACCTTCCGTGTATCTGAAAGGTTTTTTACCTGTTCATTGTTTCACCTGGAGCCCTCAGGTCCAATAAAGAACATTACTAGAATCCTTATTTCATTGCCTCGCAGTTAGCTGTGTCATTGTGAGACCAGGGATCACATGCTATTCGCAGATTAGCCCAGGGGTCACGCAGAGCGCGGTGCAGTGCTTAGTGGATTAGTAATCAAGCCTAATCAGTGTAAAAGACCCATGTGTGCATTCTCTCCAGTACATAAGGATTCTGGTAAAAACCTTCTCTTTGTGTAGGCAGTGTGATAAGAACTAGAACAGCATCGGACGTGCTTTGGAAGACACATATCTCGACATTGACCATTAAAGGGATCAAGCATGTCAATATCACAAATAGAATATCACGAAATAGAAAAAAATAAAGGTAGAAAAATATATATAACACAAGGAGATAACACTGTCTACAGTGTTTTAAGTCCTAGGTAGATTTTTACACCTGATTCCAGCTGTGTCCAAATGCATTACCTTGAAACGTAACCGGCGTCAAACATACATGAAAAGACGATTGGTGATTATGACTTTTCAAAGTGCATTGCTCACATATCAAAACGAATGTAGTGACAACACGCAGGGGCTATTCTTCATGAAATTACCAATTATTTTTGGCACGTGTACTTAAAAAAAAACATCCTACATCATTCCCAGCATAGCAACTCTGATGTAGACCGCCGACTGACAAGCAAGTGAAACACTTTAAAAGAAGGTTTTACGTCATATTAAATAGAAGTCGCTGTGCTAGGAAGATTCCTTGTCCTCTCAGTGGAGAGCTGTCACAACATCCCTCAGCATCTGTTTTGGGAACAGCTAGGAGTCGCTTTGAAATGTGTCACACATCCTTCACTGTGTTCAGGGCACAGTCAGGAGTCTAGTGTGTGTGTGACACGGCTGGGGCAATGTGGTAAACTACCCTGCTGGGAGGTAGAGGAGCCAAATGAAGCAGGACGCAGAGGGGAAAAGCCTTTAATTTAGTCTCACAGGAAAGGTCTTAGCCTCCATCTCACCAGGATAGAATAATAGTGTAGAATAACTAGAAACCATGTCTCCCCTTCTGCCTAAAAACCATCCACTCAGGTCACAGCCATCTAAGATGTTCATTGGCGTTAATACATCTTGTTCCACTGTTACTGTTACACCAGCTGTATTGCGCCAATGGTTTGTTTCCCTCTTTATTTGATGCCGAGCACTATCCTAACTGCATTTGAGTAACTGTGAGTGGCTTAGGGATTCTGAGAGTATACCTCGTGTCATTCTGGATAAGACTCAACATCACATTCTACAGGAGGCATTTCAAGTTTAGGTAATTATAAACACCCAGACTCTTAAGGCCATGTTCGTCCCCACTTCCTAAAAGCTCTTTGCTATAAATTATTCCCGGCTTTGATACGCTCTCCAGTTATGCTTGTGTGGTGATGGTGCTCATTATGGTTAATACACAAAGTAATGCACATACACGTATTTTTCCCTTAAATTCAGATTTTGTACTCAGTTAACATATCAAATTGTTATTTAACGTACACTGTGTAGAATGATGTGGATTGGATAGGGAACTATTTTCTCTTTCAGTGACTAGCTTCCAAACGCTGTAGAACATTTATTTCATGATATTTAAAAAATTGGAACAAGCAGTTTAGATGAGAATGATATCCTACACTTGCTATTTGAACAGGAATATCAATGGGAATATGAAGAGTTGTGATTCCTCAGTGTTTGTCAATGGGCACACGCCAAAATGTATAGTTATCCGAAAGACATACAGTAGTAAAAAAATATGAATAAATACAATTTTTACTGCATTTTTAAGCTGGTCAGGTGGAAAAGGAAAATAGTTCCATTGTTATGGCCCAAAATTCTACACATAGCACCTTTAGATGAAGCATTTTGATATAGCATTTTAGGACCTACTGTATTTATTTAGCCCCCAAAAATACAAACTATAACATTATTTGAGATTACACTGAATACAGTAGTACTGTCCAGGTGTGATTTCTTTAAGACTGCAAGGGATGCTCCCCTTCCCCTAAAATGTCAAAAAATGTATGGTCAAATATGTACTATTGTTTTAACATTTTATTCACAACAAAAAATGCGTTCAAACGCGTTTATTTCGAAGATGAGTTTGTTCCGAGTCAGATACATATACTGTAGCAGATTGACTGACTCGATATCCTTCTCATACATTCTCGTCGCATCACATTGCAATTCCCTATTGAAGCCTGACGTCCATGGACTAAAATGTGCGCTGTATTGAACAGTTTTGTTAGTGTTTCGAAACTAGATGGTCATTGGATAAATGCTGTGATTATGTCCCGCCCACAGACTCTAAGCGTCTCTTCGGATGAATGGAGGAGTGGGCTGGCCTAGACTCCGGGCTTCTGCGTGATGATTGGAGGGTCTATCAAAAGACTGCATCTCCTTTTGATTGACAGCAATATCGTACTATCAAAACTTGCCAAAGCTATTCGAGATTTTGCAAGTGTAGTCGAAAGACAAACTGCTGCAATCTATGGCTGCGTCTCAAAACGCAAAATATGCATACTAAATAGTATGCCAGACTACGATTAGTATGTCCCAAACCATAGTATGCAAATATAATATGTCAGCAGTCCCCGGATGGTCAACTATCTCCGGGGGATTTTCGAAGTATGCAACCCTGCATGCTTTTTGGGCTGATATAGCCCACAATCTAGCCTGGAAAAATCCAGACCCAAATCCGGAGGAGATATGGGTCTGGCTTCGAGTAATGAAAATGACCCAACTCGAGGGGAGGCACAAGCATGTTGTAACGATTCCCAGTTCCCCTTCCCTGGACACTGCCACTTCCCTATTCCATCCCGCTCAGAACTACAATTCCCATACATCAGTTCTACCTTCTGTGGACTACAGCTTCCCTAGTCATACCTCCTAAGAACTACAGTTCCCATACCCGGACTCAATTATCATTATTCACCACACCTGATCACTCCATTTTGTATTTAA
>JACXGM010002752.1:0-45227 GCA_016801145.1 Umbra pygmaea | reverse complement strand
TACATGCACAGTTATCCCATTATATTGCTGAACAGAGGCGTCAGAATGCAATACTACTTAGGTCACTGCTTACAACAAAACTCCCAAGACACAGACCTCGCAGCCAGCGTCATCGGTTTTGGAACAGGTAATAAGGCTTCTGATTGGCTAACATGGCTGTAATCCGCTTGATCCGGCGTTTCTGCGTTTTCATGTGGACAGAGATTTTTTTTAAACCGTGCTTGTGTTGACGAGATTTTTTTTTAAAACAAATGAAGAAAAACTCCGGATTCAAAAATACCCGTGTTCGTGTGGACGGGGCCTTAAAGCGTAGTAGTTATTTAACTTTCTCAGCAGGCAGCTCTTTCACTCAAGGAGAACAGGGTCTACACTAATGCGCTAAATATATGTTTGTGAAATAACTATTATTTGCATTAAAATCAAATGTTCTTTCACAAAGAAAACATAAAACTGGAGAAGCCGAAAAGACAAACAAAAGACATCCCTTGCTGGTACTCAGTTTGCTGTGCATGCTTCATGAATAATAATAACACTATATCTGAATGGCAATAATGTGAGGGTTGCTAAGAAGATTTTGTTGTCAAAAAAAAGAATGAAACCTCTTGGCTTAACTTTGCCAGAGAGCACCTGGACAAACCAAAAGGTTTATGAAAGTCCATTCTCTAGAGAGATTAATCCAAAATGGACCTTCCACAACACAATCATAAACACTGTTCTGCTCAAACCCTACTCTCAAAAGAACCATATCCCAAATGTCAAGCATGGGAATGTCAAGCTCTGGGACTACTTTCCTCATATGCACCTGGATTTCAGCATGTTATTATCAAGACCATGAATTCTTTGGTATACTAAGAGATTCTAGAATAAGACATCAGTCCATCAGTCAAGGAGTATGAAGGAGGCAGAATGCAGAAGTAGTTACCATTCCCAATTGTATTTCAAAATAATCTAAACCAACAAAGGCTACTTAACGGCACGGGCGACAGTGAAGCCCAAAATAACAGACCTTTATGCCTACAAGGCAGCAATCACTCACTGTAGAATGCGTAGTACAACAACGATTAGCAATAGCTGAGTTTACATAGATAAAAAATCTGGTTACACTTTATTTGGAGAGTCTGACATTCCATCTGTATGTGCTCTACAGATAGTTTGTTGATGATATGACTATCAACAAACTATCAACAAACCATCTGTTGATAAGCAACTAATTGTGTATTTTAAGGGTAGGGGTAAGTTTAGAATATGTTTTAGGGTAATGGTTAAAGTTAGGTTTAACATAAGGGGAATGGTTAAGGTTAGGATTAGGGTTAGGGTTAGTAGATAGTTTGTTAAAATGTTGTTGACAGTATGCAGATAATATGTAGAGCATCTAGAGATGGACTCTCAAAATAAAGTGTTACCAAAAATCCTTCTCAGGCCAGACACTCATAGCACACATATCGTGGTGCCACACGGTAGAGTGAAGCATGCACGCTTGTAGGATACCATAACAGGATTAACCAAACAACAAACTCAGAAAGGTATTGCTCAAACAGGCAGAGCTGCAGGCACTTGGTCAAAGGGGGAAGTCCTCACTGCAGCTGTTGGCGGCACGGCAGGAGGAAATAACAGCAGGGGGTGGAGCCTCATCCATGGCACCTGGAGAGGAAACACCAGCAGGGGGTGGAGCCTCTTCCATGGGTGCTGGAGAGGAAACACCAGCAGGGAGCGTAGCCTCTTCCATCCCTGTTGGGGAGAACACAGCAACAGGGGGCGGAGCCTATTCCATGGCCGCCGGGTAGAACAGAGCAGCAGGGGGCGGAGACTCGTCCATGGCTGCCGGGATAACACAGCAGCAGGGTGCAGTGCCTCTTACATGGCCGCCGGGGAACACACAGCAGCAGGAGGCAAAGCCTCTTCCATGGCTGCTGGATAGGAAAAAGCAGCAGGGGGTGGAGTCATCTCTGCAGTGGTAGGTGACTCGGCAGCCTGGCATAACACCCCCGGACAGGTGGTATGGCAGGCTGGTGTATAGATGGGTTCCGGCCAGGAGTACTTACTGCAGCTGGAGGACTGTTGAACCGGGCAGGTGGATATGTGGCCTGGGCAGGTGGTAGAAGTGCTCCACAACCCCCTGTGCCCCCCCAAAAACTTTCTTAAGAGGAGTAAGTGGATTTCATGTGCATTGAGCCCTGTCTGTGACCAAGTGGGTCATCTCGGCCACGTCCTGTGCCAAGCTGTCCCCCAGGTGAGCCACCAACCGTTCACCTTCTGCATCCACTATTGCTGTGAAAAGGATCCTGTGAACTGGGAAGGCTACTCCGGTGTCCTTCTGCGACCTCCTGATTTGTATGTGTGTCATTTTTAATGGCTTGCTGGAGTATAGAGGCAGAATGCAGAAGGAGTTCACGTTCCTCATTTTATTCAAAGGATGTGCATATGGATGATAAAGCAAACAAGGCTAATTAAAAGCACTGTAAAATATGTAGTACAACACGAATGAGCAATAGCTGAGTTTACATCGATTTAAACCTTCTCAGGATGAATACCCACTAGTACATTAAGGGCCGCAGCTCACTACAGCGATTGTAAGCGATTTCAGGCGTTGCGACCGGTTTACCTCCGATCACAATCTTGCTGCCTGCTGTGTTAATCTCCACCACCCACTGATAGCGACTAGCATCTAGAGATTTCAACCGATTCAACATGTTGAATTGCCACAAGAATTCAGATACTAGTCACTACCTCTGAGCCAATCAGAACATGGGGGGGAGTCGACGAAAGTGAGAGAAGAAGGAATAGGGGAAGAGATCAAATGTCTAGAAGCGGAAGAAGAAGAAGAAAAGAGAAATGTGTTTTTCCGGGGATTCGACAAAGATGTGACAACTGTTTATCAAAAGAGTTCTTTGACAGCGGATTGGACGTCAACTGGACTTGTTTTCATTTAACAATGTACATAACGTTACTATTTACCTTAGCTAGTTAAATATCGATTGGGGAGGGAAGGGTGATTAATAATACAGAAAGGAGGATACGTGACGTTTTGCAATTTATTTTTTATTACAACTTATTTAACATTTGAACATGATAATTGGCTAGCTGGTCTGTAATTTGCATCTAAAAATTGGTGTGTGGGTGTCAAGCAATGGTAACAGAGTACTGAGTAGTCAAAATGTCAGAGTGAGAATCATTTTCATCTTCCCTACCTCAAATGATACTTTTTTTGAGTCATGTGACTGCATAAACTATGAGATTATCATGGTGCAGGGTGGATGTTGAGGGAGAGAGACCGGAGACAGTGGATGACAGATGGTACATGGTTTGCACTTATTTAGATTCACCAGGCATGGATCGAAGACAGGTTGCAGGGTACTCATTAACAGAGATGGGAAGTAACAAAGTACAAATACTTTGTTACTGTACTCAAGTAGATTTTTCAGATATTTTTACTTTACTCCTTATTTGTGCCGACTTTTTACTTTTACTCCTTACATTTTTTACACGAATATCGGTACTTTCTACTCCTTACAGTTTACAACATTGTCTCGTTACTTTAGTTTGGAATAATTTCAGTGAAGTTACCGTTATTGTTTCTCTTGTCATCAATACCGAATTCAAATTGAATGGAAATATACGTTGCATTCGATGCACCACTACAAGACGACTCGACAGATTCGGTGGCATTCATTCGCAGCAAATCATTGCGGCTTGATCGCGGTAACATAAGCATAGTATTATGTACGGTGACATGATTGAAAAGGAAGTATCTGATGGAGATGTTTGACATAGTAGTCATGAAGAATGTCTCCTGGGAAATGTGCTGCAAATATGACGTACACATTTGAACACTTTGCGGTCTCTCTCTTCCTGTCCATCCCAGACACACACACACACGATTTTTCACTCACTTACTGTCCTACACACAATAACATTATGACACGTTCAACATCACAAAAGGTGTGTAGCGGTATATTTGTCCTATACAAAAAGTACATTATGACACGTTACACTATATAGAAGGTCTGTATACACTAGTTGCTCCCAAGTTCTTTAAGGGGTTCAGGACAAATCCATGCACATCTACAGATTTGAGGGCATACATCACTTGCCATTTTTCTTTTGCTGGATGTCTATTTGCAATTTAATAAAAAAAAATGTTTATGCAATGCACACTGAATTTGTAATTTCTCCAACTTTTATAGTACTTCAATTGTAAAAATTGTGAGCCTGATATATTGCATTTATTATTATTAACACTCCATGTTCAAAGATTTACTAGATTTCTAATACACTGCTGCCATCCTTTAGTTGTAACTCTAAAAGTATGGGGAACTTGAGCACACAAATATTTCAGCACACACACAGGCATGCTGACAGGAATCCCCGGGCCCGGGACACAACTCCACATTTAGGGCCGCTCGGTAAAATAAATATGACTGTGCAAAAACAAAATTTGGGACCTCCTCAGGACTGGGCCTGGGACAACAATCCCAGTTGCCCCACCCTGTCAGCATCCCTGCACACACACACATACATGTAGATTCCTTCAAATGTTAAGAAGAAGATTAAAAAAGAGAAACTTTATCTGTGAATTCTCACAGAATCACAATTTAATTAATATCTTGCTACTCAGTCAGAATCTTATTAACCTGGAGTCCTAGTCTCTGTCACAATAAACATATGTGATGTTTTAGACTTATTGGCAGACATCTAGTTAAAATGTAGGCAATGGCACATAAGAGCCTTTTTTACGTGTCCATGGACGTTTCTCAGCTTGCACTCTAGTAACATTTGTGTGGTCCAGGTAGCTTTGCATAAAAAAGGGTTGTCAGTCACAAGGATACTTTTACTTTTATACTTTAAGTAAATTGCCAAGCCTGTACTTTGTTACTTTTACTTGAATAATGAAGTTAAATCGGTACTTCTACTTTTACCAGAGTTTTTTTAACACAAGTATCTGTACTTCTACTTGAGTACGGGAAGTGAGTACTTTTGCCATCTCTGCTCATTAAACAAATATATATATAAACAGGAACCCTAATATCCTACTTGCTCTAACTAGTGGCAACTGGCGCGGAAACTAAAACTAATTAAACAAAAGACAGATACATATATATATTCAACCGACATCAATTGACTCACTGTAAACTGCGGCACACACGGATATCCTGGGAAGTTTTCAAATAGCAAACAGAAATTCCACACTTGCTAGACACCTCTCGTCTTCTTCTTCTTCTATGGGGTAATGGCGGATCACAACCAAGTGAAGGTGCATACACCACAACCAACAGCACCGGAGAGCGAGCCCGGACACAGCCCACCCAAGTCATCTCCACCCAACACACCCCACGCCCCTAGAAAATAAAATACAACCGCACTCCTAGGCACCATACACTTCACCTGACCCCCCATTCAACACCTCCAACTTCAGCACCTTATCCCGCTGAGCCACACTACCCACCACAATAAGAACCCTCCCACCACTCAAACACCTAGCATCCATCACCCTCCCAACCTGATCCCTGATTGCTGCCGTGAGTGCCACCGGGTGGAACATCCTACCTGTCGGGGCTGAAAACATCATCACCTTATATCCCTGCTCCACACCACCACGTGCCTGCCCGTCACCCTTTCCCAAACTACTCTCTCCACCCTCTTTCTTCCGTGCCCGCTTCTTCTTTCTCCGCACATAACGTGATTCCTCAAACCCTACCCCCACAGCAGCAACCCCCACACTCCCACCCGAACTCCCCGCCATGCCGACCTCACTCACCGTACGGTTGTCGCGACCCGCCACCACCCCAGGAGCCTTTCTGCCCTCGCTTTGCCCGCCTCTCTCACGTAGCACATCCAATGCCACAATTCCTGCTCTCTCCCTCTCAATTTTGGCGACACTAGCACACCCGAAGAAGGCCTCCACGTCAAACGCAGCTTCCGGTCCACGCTCCATGTCAGACCCGGTCGACGACATCTCATGCCTCCACTGTCTCCTTCCGCGCTGCCATCTCCCCCTCACATCTCTGACTCCCGACACCTCTCGTTAGCTTGGAAGCCCTTTATATAATGACTAACAGCACTTTAACAGGACACAGCTGGGTGTAATCCTACTCGTTAACCATACTAGAACTGCCTACTCAAACCTAGCCACTGCCAAGCTACTGAGAGGTGTTGCAACCCTTAAAGGGACACTTACACATAATAACGGGGAAACCTAAACACCATACAAAGTACTGAACAATGAACTCATGATGAGCAAACATAAAGAAAACAACTAGAATATATTAGAAAACAACTAGAATATATTAGAGTCCACAATATAGATGTCCATTTGTGGCTGGCTTTGTTTGTAATTTTCTTGCTGCCATGCATGCTATGTAACTACCTACTATTTGTTTTCTTTCCTTCTAAAATCACTTAATTTTTCAACTCCATGCTGTTACTGATAATTTAGTAGGGAGCTTCAGGCCAGGTGGAAGACACTGAGGACCCAGTACACCAGTGCAGAAAAGGCACCACCCTCAGAAAGATATGGATTCTTCAGAGACTGCACTTTCTGGCTCCCCATATTAGGAGCAGAGCCTCTGTCTCCAATATGGACTCCCAGGTACTTAAACATCAAATGTATCTACCCTTTCCATTGTTGAAGAATTCATAGAGACACCAAAGATGTACATTGTCAACATTGCATTTCTCCCACAGTCTTTAAGATCCAGTTTACTTAACAGCAACCAGTGTTTCTCTTCTTTAGGTTACTGTTAATGAGGACAGCTAAAGCCAGTCAAGTGGGACACCCTCATCTATGTATGAGCCCTGAAAGCAGCCTCCAAAACAACACTGTCCCAGCTAAAGTCAGCACAGCCTTCCTAGGACATCCTCTCCTAGACCATTACAGATTACCAGCACCAGTGAGCAGAGCCTGTATCTGACCGCCAGACCAAGTAATCACAAGAGAAGTGGCAGGTACATTGAGCAAAGCAATTACTATATTCAGGTTAGAGAGGCGACAGCCAGCACTCTTCACAACATCAACCAGGTGCTGTTCCAATATTCTAGCAGAGACACTGCCCTTATGCTGTGGCTTAAATCAATGCCCGAGATTGAAACCTGGACTGAAGAAACAGTGATGAATATTGAAGTGAGTTTGAGGCCGTTTACAGCCACAAAATGAAGATCAGGCGTTGCGCCAGAAACCAGTGTTCTGTCTGCTACCCTGATCTGAGCACTAGTTCAGTGTTTATTACCTTTTTGTCATTGGTTGTTTTTTAAATGCATGTTTGTTTGCACAGATATAGTAAAATATATATTACACTATATATTTCACTATATCTGTGCAAACAAACATAGTGAAATATATATTACTTATCATTGGATGTTGAAGGTGTTGTAGGTTTGAGGTTAACTTTAAAACTTTGTGATTTGCAAAATAAAAACACCTACTCCTGCCAGGAGATGGAAACAATACGCTACACACCTAAACCAGTTTAGCAGAATGAAGCAACACGACACACGGCTGAGTGCCTGGACATTTTAGTTAGCTGTTGTATATTCATTGAGCAAAAAGTAATACCATTTAATATCAATTCAGGATTCAAGTCACCTGGTACATTAAAATTTATAACATTTTGCACAGAAAGGAAGATGAAAAATGTATTCTTAATTTTTTTTTAAACTTCTCCCCCTAAAAAACAACATCAACCAATAACAAGTGCATTTACAGAGCTTTTCCTTCACATTTTGAAATCACACAAATAGAGTTTACTGACAGGCTACATGTCTATCAGTATACCGCGTTCCAAATTATAATGCAAATTATATTTTACACTGATTTTCCTAAATAGTGATGCAAATGACAGTCAGTATAATCTCCAAGTCACCAACCGTTAGGGTATAAATCAAATTTCATAGAACAAACCACCCAATGAAAACATTATTTCTTTCAAAAATAACTCAAAATGCACTGCCAAATTATTATGCACAACAAAGTTTCAAAAGATTTTATAGGTTGTATACAACTGAAAACGCTTATTTGTTGAATATGCACCATTAGGAGGTCATATTTACTGAAATCAAAAGCTATTTCAATCAAACACATCTTAACAGGGCAAGTTACATGTTAACATAGGACCCCTTCTTTTATATCACCTTTACAATTCTTGCATCCATTGAACTTGTGAGTTTATGGAGAGTTTCTGCTTGAATTTCTCTGCAGGATGTCAGAATAGCCTCCCAGAGCTGCTGTCTTGTAATATGTAATCTTTTGAGCATGAGATGGTGCATTGTCATGCATGAAGATGATTTTGCTATGGAAGGCACAGTTCTTCTTTTTGTACCATAGAAGAAAATGGTGAGTCAGATACTCTATATACTTTGCAGAGGTCATTTTCACACATTCAGGGACCCTAAAGGGGCCTACCAGCTCTCTCTCCATGATTGCGGCCCAAAACATGACTCCGCCACCTCTCTGCTGATGTCACAGCCTTATTGGGACAGGGTGGCCATCCATCCACCAACTATCCACTAGTCCATCCTTTTGGACCATCCAGGGTTGCACAGCACTCAGTAAACAAGACTGTTTGAAAATTCGTCTTTATGTATTTCTGGGCCCACTGCAACCATTTCTGCTTGTGAGCATTGGTTAGGGGTGGCCGAATAGTAGGTTTATGTACAACTGCAAGCCTCTGGTGGGTCCTACACCTTGAGGTTCACGGGACTCCAGAGGCACCAGCAGCTTCAAATACCTGTTTGCTGCTTTGTAATGACATTTTAGCAGCTGCTCTCTTAATCCGATGAATTTGTCTAGCAGTAACATTCCTCATTATGCCAAATCTCTTCACACATGATCACACTTAAGTTTTTGTGAAATATCTAATGTTTTCATACCTTGTCCAAGGCATTGCATTATTTAATGATTTTCCGCAGCAGAGCAATCCTTTTTCATTCCCATATTGCTTGAAACCTGTGGCCTGTTTAATAATGTGGAACATTTTACTGAAGTAATTTTCCTTTAATTACGCTCACGTGGCAAACTAATTATCACAGGTGTCTGAGATTGATGAGTTTGATTGAAATACAAAATATATAATGTTTATGACACTTAATTCCAATTTGCACAATATTTTGGAATGCGGTGTATCTATCATGTTCCACTGAGAATGTACTGCACCACTGTCTGACATTAAGTAAATGCAGAGTGTGCCGTCCTCTTCTATAGGGGCCTCATTTATAAACGTGGCGTATGCACAAAAAAGACATATGCCGCTCCCTACGCAAGAATTGGTATTTATAAAAAGCAAACTTGACAAGAAAATGTGGAATCCTTCACGAAAAATCTGACCCAGGCGTACGGACAAAAACAGGTGTAATGACAAATGGAGACAATCTAAAACTGTCAGAAACTGCAGACCATTGTGTAAATGAAATCGATATACTGCCTCTCATTAATAATATGAAGATTTCACAAAGCCATTCTTACAAATAACAGCCTGCAGTTAAAAACAAACAAAAAAATTATAACAATTTAACGTAAATGCAAATGAATACATACTTGCAAAAAGAACACTCAAATATGTTAATCCTCATCAATAATACGGCAAACAGAACAAGATCATGTTTAAAACGGATATTCTTGTCCATGTCTCTCTCTGGTGGAGCAGATCGATAGATAGATAATAGATAGATAATAGATAGATAGATAGTCTTTATTGTCCATTGGGGAAAGTTGTTTTCACAGTTTCAATGTCATCATCAGCTACATAATGTTGTTGTTCATTTATATGCATTTACTTTGTTTAATTTTTAAATGTGTTCCGTCGTGACGCATGTCTTAACCACTTTGAATGGTGCAAGAAATTCAATTTACACAGAACTATTTCCCATTTACATTTAGATTAATAGCGACATCTGTAGATTATCAGATACAGTCGAATGGATGGTTATAAAGAGCCATTCCATCACAATGCGTATTGACGTATAATGGCAGATATTGCGCTGTTAGAAGATAATAATAGTGCATTTTATTTAGTGGCGCCTTCCAACACTCATAACAGGATTTCTGGCGACTGGCACTTTCCAGAGTGAATTGGCTGACAGTGTAGAATGAGGAAGACCAGGCAGGAGAATACAGGTTGTTGTTTTATGAATGAAGACCAGGGAGTTTACAACAACAGATTAATTGCAGGTGAAAATAGGTAGCGAATGCACAACAGTAGATAATAGCTGAAATACTATGCTCTATCACAGCATAGACACAGAAAGCTAAATATCAAGCATGTACACATAAAACTCCAGCTACTCACATAAATCACACTTCTCACAATCTACATCTTAGTACCACGTCAAACACTGGAACCACACACAGTGTATTGAATAGTTTGCTGACAGCTGATAATAGTGAACAGAAACAGGACAGGTGATTATTATTAAATTATGTCATTGTCTGAGAGAACTGCATACATAAAAAATAAGCAATCAGTCTAATAAGTCCTGATTGGCACCTTCCATTGTATGAGTCATTGTTGTCAACAAGACAACCACCCAAAGCATTCAAGCTAATGTATTGTAGCAAACAATACCTCAGGTATTGTCCTTTATTTGGATTGTTTTCATGACAAGTTTAGATAAGAAATGTATGTGTTTATTTCAGTGTTCATAAACCTTCAAGCAACACTGTATGGTGTGTAGAGAGTGAGCTTACCTGTGTTTTGTCAGGAATTACTTATCGGTTTTCTCCCCTACATCATCCTTATGTATTTATTCTAAATATTCAGCTTATCTTCACACTTATCTGTCATTTGTTTCACTCATATATTTCCCATATTCCTGTTGTTACTTTTTTTACTTTTTTGAAAAATGGCCTGTAAGCATTATGCTGCCAGTCTACACCTGTTGGTAACCAAGCATGTGACAAATTTGATTAGATCTGATCTTAATCACATTCTTGGCAGCCATACAACTGCAAACAGCTGCCTAGCTACAGCAGCATGTACAACAGAAGGAGCAGGAACCTGGCTAGATAACGATTTCAACAACATACCAATGGTTAAATGAAGAAGACAAATATCAGGTAGACATTGTGGAAAAAACAAATATTTACTTTGTTTAGTCACACTTTTAGTGGGTCTGTAGAACATGTTCAAATGCTTGGGACACAACGTAACATTCCAAATATGAACGATTTATGAGGGGTTAGGCAAGTTAGTTATATACTGTATAATTATTACTCTGACCAGCTTCTACCATGGGAAATTGCACAGTTAGAGAACAGGCTTAAAAAACAAGCCCCTTAGGGACCACATTACATGGTGTTCTGGCTAGCATACAAGAAGCTAAGCATTAAATTGCAGCAATTTTCCTCTTAGAGAGTTAACTACCCCTGGTTAAACCCAATAATCGAAATGCCGTTCTTTGGGGTTGGAACGATGCTGGTGGCCATGCAACCTATCAAGATACATCTCCTTCAATATGCATTGTTGGCATCTGAAATGTTTTCATTTTGTAACCACAAGCAGTGAGCTGGCAGTTAGCTGGCTAATATACTGTACATTTCTATTCAGGAAGGAGGCATGGCATATATTTGTGAAGCCCTCTGCTTACAGATTGGGCACAGATGGAGGCTCTGTGCCCTGAGGTGAGTTTCTAGTTCCACACATACTTTTACTCTCCGCAAACACCACTACAAGCCCTGTGGCTGTTGTCGTTAGATAACAGATGAATGATTTCACTAGTTTTGGCAAGCTCCTGTTTGACAACAAGGGAGGTCCAATTTCAGAGTGCTGGCATTGCGTGTTTGCGTGTCCATGTGTGTCCCCAGTGAATGTGTGTGCTTTCAGTCTTCCTGGGTCGCATGAAGACGTAAACTACTATAAACACAAATCTGAATCAAAAGTCACTAGGCAACTATTGTAGTTCTGAATCAAATGTCATTAGGCAACTATTGTAGTTCTGAATCAAATGTCATTAGGCAACTATTGTAGTTCTGAATCAAATGTCATTAGGCAACTATTGTAGTTCTGAATCAAATGTCTCTTTCTTTAAACATCGGTATGAGTCAGCCTACGAGGGCCTATATCATGTGTAGCTCATTTGTCACAGTAGCTCACCCTAAAAAAAGGATATACTTCCGGGGACTGTCCAGGACTACAAAAAACTACAGTGTGATATCCTTTAGAAACTATGGTCGAAATAGCATCTCCTTTCCTACATTGTGCAGTATTCACCAAGGGGATGGTTAAACTAGCACACTGTTCAGGTAATAGGCCATTTGGAAAACAGTCTCTTTCATTTCCAAGTCCCATTGCACCGGCAGTGTGGTTGTACGATTATGGAGATGTGGGCCTTACGCCAAGAGTTACCATTTTACTGCAGACTGATCGACTCTCAAATACGGTAGGCAGGAGCAATGGCTTCTCTGAGGATACGACTCAAACTGCAACATATTTCCCCACAGTGCACTGCTTAGGCCTTGTCAAAAGTAGTGCAGTAGATAGGGTATAGGATGACATATGGAAAACACATGTTTTATCCAGGAACTATGGGAAACTGTTGGATTCAATTAAACATTGATTAGTAAACCTACTTCTGTACTTGTGGATCATCTTACTGCAGTGTTTTTGAGTAGAGTGCTGCAGTGTTTGAGTAATACACTTGAAATTGCATCAACCAGTTAGTGCTAATTTGGGGTGTTTGGGTTTCTACCTTGGATACTCTGTCAACATCATTAGGACAAGAGCAATGGGAAGCTGCAATCGGCCAAGAAAAACACTGCTGACGGAGGCAACACTGTTTAGCTGGACACACTGGGACACAGCTTGGAATGTGACCAGGGCAAAGAAATTCGACAGCAACACAAATGCTTTATATCATGCGTAGCTTGATATGTACTCTATGCATTTCCAAACACTCCCATGTTTTCGACAAATCTAAATTGGAAGATTTATGAAATCAGAAGGGAGGAGACAGTAAAAGTATTTAAAAACCAGGATATAAAGGAACAATTACCAGGATTTTTGCATCTCTTTTACAGACAGTAGCTGTGACAAATAAAAGATTGAGTCACTTTTTAGGAAAAGTCCAGATACTTCCTCTGTTTTCTTCTAGCAGTTCTAAGATAATTCTGAAAACGTTGTCTCTTTTCAGATGATTTTACAGTGGCGCTCTGTAAAAGATGTCTCTACAGCCACGGTCTGCATCCTCTAAATGGAGCAAAACGAAACATAATGTTTACTGAGCCCCCCGAAAAAAAGGTTTCTCAGGGCATTCTTCCCTTGTCTTTGCAGTCCAGTCGCACACTGTAAAGCTCTAATTTTTTGTCCGGTTGCCCTAATGCATAAGACAAAGTTTGCGTCAGGGGTGGTGGGTTGATTGAACCATAGGTTCTCATTAACTTGCATTCAAGAAGTGTGAATCTCTTTCAGGTACATGTTTTATATTTTTCATAAAAATTAATGTGAAATACATTTTTTTTGTTTAATCAATGTTTTAAAAACAGCAATAATCACAATGTATAACATTTACAGAACAATATAGGGCAAGGATAGAAATTTAGGAAATGTATGCACTAATGTCTGATGAGTTGTAATGATTTGCTCAATCAGTATGAAACCTCAAGCTATCTGAAAATAAATATCTAAATGTCAGATCCATGCAGGTGCACTCTTCAGACAGAAGCCAAATGGTGTTTCAGACAAGTAGACCAGGTGTTGTTTACTTCATGCAACATTAGTTGGAATAGATTATTGTGTGGCTACTGATTGAATACTTCATGGCATTTTCCCAATTCATAAAAAAAATAACTATTCTCTCAAAACTAAGACCCTCTCCATCTGCCATATCAACTGAGATTTGTTTTTAACATAAAACCATTGACATGTCTAACTTGCAGGAAACAAATTCTGGCTGAAAATCCTCTTGGTCATGTTGGGATTCAGTACTGTCTAAAATTGTTTAGTCAATGCTGAGCTATTGCAGTACTTCGAGGTTTAAGTGAAAATTGCTGTTGAGTTAGTTTGTTAGGAGCAAATCGTAACCAAGTGACAATAGAGCAATGAAGCCTACAATCTAGTGTAGTGTAAATGTGTCTTCACATTTCTTTGTTCTTATGTTGCAATTTAAAAGGTTTCGATAACCCGGCTAGTAATCAGGGCAAATTCCTCTTGGGCAACAAATGTAAATGCCGGCATGGGGAGGGATCGTTGCCATGACAATATGATCAAAATGCAAACTGCATCTGTCATGACTGGATTATTGACTTTTCTTTACGCTAAGTCAATGCCACATACATGCATTAACTAAACATACGTGCATTAACTAAACATACGTGCCTGACTGAGGTGGTTGTTGTTGCTAGCCAATACAGTGTGTCATTCAAGGCTGACTGATACATGTAAAAACGTTTGAATTCTATGCTTTTCTTATTTGGATGTTAAGGAAAATGCTATTTTTTTGTAATAAATTTAGCTGCTTTTAAAATTCATAGCTACTTTTAATGGAATAAAGGAAGCATACATTTTCCTGCATAATGTACATTTGTGTGGTTGTGTGCGTATGTGGACTGGTAAGTTGTTCATCTGTTTTACAACTGTATTCAGTTTCTCAACTACTCCTGTAAGTTTATCACAAATAAATTCGGAAAGGAAGTAGTTTCGCAGCTGAGTCTATTTGACAATAGAGGTTAGCCATATATTCCAAAAACTAAGAGTAAAACATGTGGAAAAATGTGTCAAAACATTAGCCTTGCAAATCTGGAAAACAGATTCACTTACATGGGGAAATAGGTCCCTTTTGGTAGTGGCTCTATCCTAGTACCTGATATCCAGTCTCCACAGTGAGAGCTTCCTGTCATTTCACAGTAATTATATTAAGTTCAGAATCTTCCAGAATCTTAACTTGACTGAATGGAATGTCCTTTCTATTCTCAGTCCCAAGGCCACCCTTGTCTGTATGTGTTTCAATGGTTTGTTTGTTATTGTGTTGCCCTGTATGTTTTGCCTATAGATACCAGAATGTGGGAGCTTCTCATTAAAGTGAAACATCATACTTATCTGGCTTTTCCCAGAATTGGAAAAATCTCATGGTGTAAAGTAACAGATGCTTAGATAACCAGACAAGTAAATATACAATTTCCTAGAAGGACATTTTTATATTTTGACGTTATGAAAGTACTTTGATTCAAGAATATTCCCATTCTTAATTAATATCTGGACATGACCGATTATGCCTACTGAGAAGGCTTTTCATTCACTCATTTACATACTGTGATTATCAGGGTTTGGTTCTGTTCAACTCATTTTAAAGTGTATCGCAATATCATTTCCATTTTTTTTGCCATTGAAATGGAATTGCCATAACCATTATTATTTATAAATAAATATTTAATTTGTAAAATATTCTGGTCACTGTGGGTGTCAATTTAAGCAAAACTAATCAAAATGTTACAGAGCCCAAAAGTGTCAGCTAAATATATATTTTTTACATAATTTAGGATGATAATTTGGGTATTTAAATAAATAATACTTGTGACTTTCAAACCAGCCAAACAAAGACCCAAGACAGTTTTATTTAGTACGCATTTAATCCATATTTGAAACACCACACGTTAACACACACACACACACTTCGCATGTCACTCCTTTAATTATATAATTATTTGATTGACTCTGTAATTGAGGAAGACTTTGGGTGGTCTAGCCTCCGTGACTCTCAGCAGCATAAACAAAGGTTCACATTACAAACAGCACACTATTCCAAAAAAGTGCACTGTCTTTCCATTAGACCATTGGTCGAAAATAGTGTACTATAAAGGCAACATGGTGCCATTTAGGATGCATGGTAATCACACAGCAGAGAGCTGGAATGTGAGTGTCAATCCAATTACCATTCACTACACAGACAACACAGTGTAACCTGCAAAACCTCTCTTATGGTGATTGGTGTTCTTTTTTGAAGGATGTCAGGATTTTAGATGGAATCAAGTGTAAATAAATAAAAGGACAACACTGTATTCCGATACTGTATGACTGAAGTCCTATGGAGCTTCTTTGTCTGCTTCAGTCAGGTTACCCACGTTAAAAGGACTAGTATTAGTGTTTATGTCACAGGTAAAATGAGCTAGTACAGTGGACACAACTAGTGGAATAAATGCTCGATGGACTGACACACAAAGTTGCATTTTTCCACTGATAACAAACATGTATTCAAAGTGATACAGCAGGGTGTCAAAGTGATTTCACACTGGCCTGTCAGCTGGCCCCTCCATAATCTTTCACACTAATATGAGGCCATGGTCAAACCGGCCAGTCCCTTCAGCCCTCTTCTTGTGTGGGAGAATGAGTCAGATGAACCAGTAAATATCAGTCAGTGTCACTGCTACCCTACGCAAGGATGTGGCCTAAGGAGATCAACACCCTATATCAAGGTGTGCATAATTATTAGGCAGCTTCTGTTCCTCAGGTAAAATGGGCCAAAAAAATAGATTTAACTGACTCAGAAAAGTCCAAAATTGTTAAATGTCTTTCAGAAGGATGCACTCTTCAAATTGCTAAGATATTGGGGCGTGATCACAGAAACATCAAACGTTTTGTTGTAAATAGTCAACAGGGTGGCAAGAAACGTGTTGATACAAAAAGACAAATTACCTGCCAAAGATTTGAGAAGACTAAAAACGTGAAGCTACCAGGAACCCTTTATCCTCCAGTGCTGTCATATTCCAGAACGGCAACCTAGACCATGATTTTTATGCAGCACAATGCGCCATCACCTGCGCCAAAGAACTGCATGGTGAGCCAGTAAATTCTTAAAGACATGGCCCCCTTCCTCACCTGACCTAAACCCTATTGAGAACATTTGGTTCCTTTTTAAACTGTCTATTTACGGTGAAGGAAAACAGCACACCTCTATGAACAGTATCTGGGAGGCTGTGGTTGTTGCTACACAAAAAGTTAATGGTCAACAGATCTAGAAACAGACAGACTCAATGAATGGAAGGTTTATAACTGTTATTGAAATTGAATGTCAGAAATGTTAATTTGTAAATGTTTTGTTGTTTGTTTATTAGTCTCACTTTAACAGATGAGATGTGAGATGGGAACATTTTTCATTAATTATTCTGCACACTAATAGTTGCCGAAACAATTGTGCACATATATATATATTCTCCAAAGAAAGCCAAGACCTCACTTTTATTTTCTTAACTATTCAGGTTTGAGGTGTATTTACATTTTGGATTGAGCACTGTAGTTGTTCAATAATAATATTAATCATAAAAAATACAACTTGCCTAATAATTGTGCACAGTGTACTGTGCATGTGGTGCCTACAACCAAATGCCCTTCTCTAAAGGTAGGCAAGCCATCCAATCCCCACTCTCCAATCCCTCCTGCTCCTGCACTCCTGGTCCTTTAGCCTGGGGCTACATTGACTCCTGCCTGGCTGTCTGGCTCATGGCTGCAGGCGATATCCAGGCCGACCCGCGTAGTGCCTCATGCCTGGGCCTGCCTCCACTAAGACAGATAGGCACACAGACAGCTGTATTCGTCTCCTACAAGCACTCACAAACACACATACATTTGACAGATACTACGATCACACAAAAAGACATAAACACATGCATTTTTCGGACACACACACAACCTCGCATTTGATTGGTCACACCCAGGGCAGATAGTCTGACTACATGCCCTGGAGGGAGCTGGCAACCTAGACTCTTCTGCGCTCATGGATTGAATGCTGATTTACGGTAAATGTAGGAGGGGAGGTAATATTGCACACACACTTTAAAACCAATAGCTTTCGTTTTTATTTCTTCCAAATCGTGTTTCAACTACTAGCTACAGTACCTGCCTGTTAGAATGATAGTAGCTTGTTGTGACGCATATGTTAACACAATATCTATGAACCAGTTCATAATTTTCCCCTGTTTTCCTCCCCTCCCAATTCCCACTAGCCCTGCCTTGTCAGCAGCTTTGCAACTCCTTGAGCAGATCTGTGGAATGACGAGGGGCGTGCACACGGGTTATCCAACCACATGTCGCCCAGCCGTTAATTCTTTTTGCACTGAGTCCAACACGGAAGCAGTAGTCAGATCATGCATAGGATGATTACCTTCACCAACTATACTTTTGTTATTGAATTTGCAAGCGCCCAGTCTGGACACATAGCGTTGCTGGAGAGCAACGTGGCAGGATAGATAATCAGATATATCTATCCCAAATCCGGGGCAGCGCTATGCCAATGTCTATCCAAGGTCCAGGGAAGTCAGAAAACCCATGGTCAGACTCAAATTACTGACCATCATGAAGCAGACTGTCCTGCAATGCAGCGACTTAGCCCACTACATCACGCGGACCCCAGAACCAGTTCATAATTTTACCTTGCATAACGTTACATTTGCACCTTTGTTATATTCATTTTTTTGGTAATTTAAAATGTATTTTGTAATGGTTGTAATGCCCAGCCCAGTGAACTAAGTAAGGACTCCTTATATATATTTATTATTTCATGTATATGGGTAGTTTTATTTTCCTGTTCAGTGCATTGCATGTAGTTTTGATTTATATATATCAGCGGTCACCAACCCTGGTCCTAGAGAGCTACCACCCTGTAGGTTTTCACTCCAACTGCACATAATGTTGCCTCATTCAGCTTATCAAATATCTAATTATGAGAATCAGGTGTGCTATAGTAGGGTTAGAGTGAAAACAATCAGGGTGGTAGCTTTCTAGGACCAGGGTTGATGACCCCTGATATATATACTGTCCCTTTAATGTTCTTGCGACACCTCTCTCTAGTTTGGTTGTGGCTAGGATGGTTGCTAGGTTGGGTTAGGCTGGTGTCTTGTAGTTGTAATGAAAATGATTACGCTCAGCCGTGATCTATTAAAAAAATGTCAGTGTTTCCTTAACGTGTTGTTCCATGGCTTCCTGGACTATTCTAACGGACTCTCTACTGATGAGTCCTTGTAAGAAACAAGCATGGAACAAAACATTTTCTTTATTAAATGAACAAACTGCATCCTGCTTAGGTCTCCCTCCTTTTCAGCTTCACTCCACAGTACTGTACACTACTTGGTGACAATGGTAGTATCTAGAGACATGAAATACTACTGCATTGTCTGTTATACATTGCGCTGTTGAAAGTTGCTTCATGTTTACTGGGGTTGTGGTCATTACGAGTCAGACGGGAAGGGACTTCCTAGACTTTTCCAACGTCAATTGGATCCCATTGTTAAACATGTTGTTGCCATTTGCACCCACTTGTATGTTTACCTCCATTGTGTGGGTATTGAGAGGAGAGGCAAGGCTTCACCAGGGACATGGAGCACAGTGCAGCTGTTTATTGTGTGACTGACTGCATAACTGAGTGTCTCTGGCTGGTTCTGTCTGACTGACTGGTAGAACAAATGGACCAAAGGCCTGGTTGGGTCTTTCATGCTGAACTGCAACCAACAGCCTACGGCTTGTAAATCAGAATTGTCATTGTCTCAACATACAAGAGTGCTTAATGTGAAGACAAATTTAAACTGAGTTGATGTATGGTTGTGCTCAGGGGGTAAAAGTATAGTGTAAAGTGACAGTTTACACAGCAAGGGGTTGATCTAACAGTAATTTGTTTGTAATGTAGGTACTGATGTCATGTACTTAAGTAGGTATTGATTTAATATAATTAATAATAAACCAATTATCTATATTTTAAAAATGTAATTTTACTTTTACATTTTAGTTATTTAGCAGATGCTTTTGTCCAGAGCATTTTACAAATGGTTAGTACTGGACATTTTTAACAGGGAGAGATATGAGCCAATTTGAATCTCAAGATAATTACATTAATTATCCCATCTGAAAGACATCACATGATGCAAGGCAATGTCAGCTTCAATGCCCTGGGTAGCTGGGATTGTATGTTTAGATCAAAGGGTTTGTTGTCACTGGCCAGGGATATCCCCAAAGTCTGGCTTTAGAGGCTTAAGCTTGAAATTATTTTGGGGTTTGTGCCCATTTGCTTAGAATTATGTCAGACATATGTAGTACTCTCAAGGTAATTTAATTGTTATAATACATGTATTTCAATTGCCATGTATGGAAAACTAATAACAGTTTCACCACCTTTTCTATTGCACTGTAGAAAATATCTGTTATATCAATAATTTTACAGACATTTCCTTCAACACAATAACAGAAAACTTTACAAACACAGTAGATGTCCATTACAAAGTAATATCAGCTCTGCCTGTTAACGGATATTTACTGTGTTTTCTGTTATCGTTTTGAATGATATAAAATCTTTTTTCTACCAATACTTTTTACAGTTTTTTTCACAGAACAATATTTTACAGTGTGGATAGCACCAGTTACTCTGCAAACTGGGGGAAATTTCATGACAGATTAATCTATATCTACATTTTTGTATTGATTGATTCATGATTTTGACTGATGCTCATGATAAGGCTGTGAAATGTTAGTGAACTTAAAGTGTGTGCTCATAATATGAAAAGTTATTGCAGATCAAAACTTTTAATTTTAATGTTTCGTATGCTTTAAGGACATTGTAGTATGGTAGTAGTTAGGACAAAGACTTAATAGGTGTCAAATAATGGTAGCCTAACTTAATTGAGGAATATATGTTTTATGGGATATATAAAAACAAACTGACACAATGGCATTTCCTCAAATTCATAGTGAATTCCTCTCCTTGCAGCTTCTCTTCTGAATCAGAATCACCTTTAAACCACTACCCCCTGGGCACAGGGCATTTTATAGACATCTATTCAACATCTTTAAAACCAGAAAGACATTTTTGTGACGTCTTCTCAACGTCTTGTGCCCAGTGGTTAAGTAGATTTTAACATTTTACATGGTGTTACTGGTGCTACAGTTTACCTTATAATAACAGAATACATACAACTCTACTCAAAGCTGACATACTGTCCACAATTATGTAGTAAGCATGTTCCAATATTAGTGGTATTTAAGATAGTTTACAGTTGTACATATAAAGTGGCCTCCACGCATATTGACACCCTTGATAAATAAATGGAAAATGGGCTGTGATAATAATAACAAAATGTCACGACTCCACCTGCTGTCCCTCCCCGGTGATAATCGCCGCTGGCCTACTAGTCACCGGTCTAACTCAAATCCTCCCGGCACCCCATGGCAGCAGGACATAAAGCACCCTACCTGCTCCCCCTCACCAATCACCAGCCCTGTCTGGTACCTAGGGAACCACGGTCCTGGGGAAACACTGTCCAGCATGTGTTATTATTTATTGTGTGTCATCGTATTACTGTCTATTGGATGTTCTTGTGCTACGTACATTACAGCTGAGTGCTGGATATTTGTGATATCTACACTAGTAAACTACATATTTCGCTTGAATCTGCCTCCTGTTATCTCCATACCAGGGACGCTTCACACTAAAATAAAATAAAAATCTGAAAGACAAAAAATGTTATAGTGTAATCATAACACAAATATTTTTCTAAAATATATGTGTGGCTCAATTATTGTCACCGATTCATTTAATAATTTGTAAAACCTCCCTTTGCCAAGATAACAGCTGTAGGTCTTCTACTATAATGCTTAATGAGGTTGGAGAACACATGGCAAGGGATCTGAGAACATTCCTCCATTAAGAATCTCTCCAGATCCATCAGATTCTGAGGTCAATGCTGTTGGACTCACCTTTTCAGCTCATCCCACCTGTTTCTCCAGAGTTTAGGTCAAGGGATCTGGGATGACCATGGCCAAACCTTGATTCTGTGGTCAGTTAACTATTTTTGTGTTGATTTTGAGGTGTGTTTTGGATCATTGTCCGGCTGGATGATCAATCAACAGCCCAGTTTAAGATTCCTGGCAGAGACATTTAGGTTTGAATTAAATATCTGCTGGTACTTGATGTAGTCCATAATATCATGATCCCTGTCCCATTGAAAGTTCCAGTGACATTTGAAAAACTGTAAGTGATTGTGTTTGTTGTTTGATGACAGCAAATGCTTTTTCTGGCAACCCTCCCAAATAAAATTGGGTTATGTCGATGTCGTCTGATGGCAGTTTTGGAGACTTTCAGACACCAAGACCCAAATAATATGTAAGCATTAACACACGACAGACTGTGCATTGCCAGGGAATAACCGCACACCTCAGCAGTGTAGAAAGCCATGAGGCTGAAAGCGGAGGTGTGCGGTTATTCCCTGGCAACGCACAGTCTGGAGTGTGTTAATGCGCTTATAAAACGGTTGCCAACATTTAATTTGTGAAAATTTATGTTTTAATTTGTATTTTTAGCAAAAGAAAATGGTCACGAGGCGTGCGGTTATCGTGAAACATTAACGTACCACTCCTTTTACTGTTGCCATGTTAGTACGCCACAAATCAAGTAGTTCCTATAAAACTGATCATTTAGATCGTTTATAACAAGGTCTGAACACTTATGTACAGTTTCATTTCATTTAAACGGCATTCGTTAGCCAGTTTGCTTTGGTGATGCATTTTTTATGCAATTCAAATGTTTATGTGATACAGACCATACTGTCAACATCAATCAGCCCGCTAGCTACTGTACTGACGACACTATGGTTAGTGCAGTCAAGCCAACATCTGTGCAGTTTTGCATTGCAAGCGTGTTTCTTTGAATTTTGTTTCTGGACATTTATAGTAAATCCATCAAAAGCCACATGTGCAATCTTGTCTGGAAACGAAACGTTATGAATACGGGCAGACTTCCATGTATTATGAAGGTGCTGTCATTAACAGGCTATAATTCATAAAACTATTAATTTTGTATTTGCCCCGGTTATTAGATAGTACAAATACTAAAGTATTTTACTAACTGCTGTACTGCAGTTACATTGTAGTCTTAAGTATTTGACCAACTGGTAGCCTATATTTTGGATGAGGTGTCAAGGATTATTACTGTCTGTGCGTAAAGTGTTATACTACTCTGCGGCTTGAAGTAGATGGTAGTTTCCAAAATATCAACGTATTTATAAATGGTCACATCAAAAAACTTGATCCTTTCTAGATTTCTCTCTGCTGTCAATTTTAAATTTGGATCTGATGAGTTAAGAGAGAAAAACTGCAAGGGTAATGTCTGATCCATTCCATAGGATATCATATTTTCCAAAGAACGACATGATGGTGATATGGATTTTCAATATAAATCTCTTCCAGTGCCCCCGGAATAGATTGGCATAGTTTAGGCAAAGTCAGCACCAATCGCCGTAATCATGAAAAAGCCTAAATGAATTAATTAAGTATGTGAATAGGCTATAGGTAAATGAAAAAACTCAAATCTACTAGTAGCTAAATGTTTGCTTATGTGGTTTAAACACCTTTCTGTACATTACCTTGGAAAAATTAACTCATTGCGACATCCGTTATAAGGTTTGCACAGAACGTCTGTGTTTATCCCTAAATCTTTAATAAACTGTTCACTTGACAAAGTTGTGTGCTGTCAAATTGCGTGATTCATTTCAGTCGCGTTTAAAAAATAAAACATATGATAGCTATAGAAATAAAATAGATAATGTTTTGCACTTGAACCTAATAGCGTTTGTCATCAGAAAAATGCAGTTAACTTAATTCGCACTGTTATTACAAATAATGTAATAGCACATATAAAATGTAATTAGTAAACACATGCAATCCCTTCGGCCCTGCATTGTCTGAGCCTCGAATGTCTGGTGACCGGCCCGGTAATATTAGGATGATTTCAACGACAGAGGGAGAGTGATCATTCAATTTGCTTACAATGTGTAGGAAAACAATTGTAGGCTATATGCCTCAACAATTTACAGAAAATATAAATAAAACATAGGCAGAACAATAATATCAGGTAACTTGTAAGTCTTATACAAACAACAATTTTCATAGAGAAGTAGCCTATCTTAATTTAGCCGGTAGCACGGGGTAGGCTATCGTAAGTCCTATTTTTTTATTAAAAAACGGTCAACTGTAGGCTATTTCTTCATATTTTAAAATATGAAGAAAGGGGTCTAGGGTTAGATGAATAAACAACCCAACTTGTGATATGTGGAAAACTCAGGGTGTGTAATGTGAGTGTTAGGTCAGAGATTAGGCTAAACAGCCAGCCACCGGTGTATTGACCGGTATTGACATGACAGCTGCTAGCTATCGCTTCGTTACGGAAAAAAACTTTATTACAAAAAAGATTACTTAAAACCGTTGGCTGGTTAGCATGTCTACATCAGTGACAATCTTTTTGTGGTAAGTGAATGTTAAAATCGTTTTTATTTTTTAGATGGTCTTATTTGGAAGTTGGTGTTGAGATTTGAAGCGAGAGGAATTGTCCGCCATGTTTTTTATTTTGTTCAGCTCCTCAGTGCGGCGTAGTGATACTTTTTGATTTCATACTACAGCACTTCAGTGAAAAGGCAACATTCTACAGTGCGGATATCAAGGAATTCTCTGATGTGTCCATCTCAACAACCTTTACTGCACATCATTACTGTTTTCACTGGTCTTACCCATAGTGATGGGTGATTATGGACCTGTGTGTCACCTCATATTTATACGCAATTAAAATAGGAAGTCATGGCTTTACACTTAAGTGTTCCTAATAACTTAGAACTTCATCATCTGAAATATGAATGAAAATATACTTAGTTAGATTTATAGGTGTGCTAATAATTGTAGCACACATGATTTGGAGATGATTTGGATTTAATTTCTTTCACATTTCTTTTGTTAATAATTTTTAAAAATATTTTTTTAAATATGTTTGTGGGTAATATTATTATTATGTTATTTACAGAAGAGTAGGAAACATAAACTAGGAAGATAGGTATGCAGGGGGAGCTACAGAGGAAAGGCACAGACAGAGGCCGACCCGGGGCTCAAACCCCATCACCAGGGGGCAGGTGTGATCCAGAGTGCTACACCAAAACCTGGGCATCATTTTACAAAGATTTTTGTAAATATTCTGAATGAAACATGAAGAGGATCAACAATTGAGACCTTTTTTTCACAGCCCGTTTTGATCATTTTACCAACGGTGTCAAATGTACTGGAGACCACTCTATTATGTTTTAGTATTGTATATAGATCATCACAGTACCATGCTCTAAGTTTGTTATAGCAGTTATGTGGATAGCAGTGTCAGATATAACATATACATGTTGTTGAAAAAGTCAACTCAAGGTTGCCAAACTGCAACTGGAAGAACCTGTTAAGTCTAACAGGAATAATATTCCACTGTAAAATGAGTAGAACGTGTTTCTCTAACATGGTTCCTATCATGTGTGGCAAATACTGATATGCAATCATTAGTATTGATCCCATACTGAAGATCAAGATTGGTGTTGAACGTCTTGCCATCCATTGAATTCTGCTCTGATACGGCCTATGAACTGAATCTGATGCTCACAAAATCATGGATAATCCAAAACACATAAGAAAGGCTACATCAGAATGGCTGAAAAGCAATATGTTTGCTTTGGCCATCAATGCTGAATAGCCATGAATGATCAATCTTACCTAACATGAGATGTTTTGGCTGAAAGTGACACCGGCAGTTCATGCGTAAAGAAATGGTGAGTTAAATGAACAAATTATGAACAAATACATAAAGCTTTGTAAAAATGGGTCCCATTAATTTAGCAAGTTAGTTAATCTTTACATTCAAAATTAAATCATTTGTCACGATGATCCATAACAGCATTACTAACAAAATATGTTAGCAAGCACTGCTCTCCTTGGAAAGCATAACCCGTAATTAAATCAAACTGTGAAGATAAGGGACCTCCCTCAAGTGTTCCTGTTTGTTCAAGAGCTTTTAGGAGCAGCATTCTGAGTGAATGAGTAGGCAAAGGAAAAGACAACCAGTCTGGGTACCTGCTTATATTAGGTCTAATTAACAAGACAATGAAGAGGGATTGGAAAGAATCAAATCCGCCTATTTGTCAGCAGCACACATCTGATAATAATTTGTGTAAATTAGCTCCCGGACTATAATTAGTAGGGGGGAAACGTTAGTAAGTGTGTTTAGAATGCTGACAACACCAATTAGTTACTGAGGTCTCTTCCAGAGCCACTCAAAGACTGAAAGACCCCATCCCTCTCCTGCAGCAAATACTGCTGTCACAAACGTCTGCCCCCCTAATCCCTAAAGAGCTCTGTATAAATGGCACTACACAAAAAAAAGGGTGCCATTTGGTTTTGGCCCAGACTGTGGGCCAAAACTAAAATAGAGAATAGGGTGCAATTTAGGAGGCATAACTTTTTAATACAGTACATAGCATGTGTGCGTTTGGGCTGTCCATGCCCTGCAGATGGAGGTCTCAGACCCACATAGCTATAACCAGAGGTGGTAATTTACCTGAGTAAAAATACTATTCTGAAGTACTCTGAGTTCACAAATTTTGGGAAGTCCCTACTTAAGACCAAAATGGTCAGGTAAAGGGAGTTAATGTCTTACAGGGACATATGAAAGAAATATAAAGAGTAAAGAAAATATCAATCATGGCTTTGGTAAGATATGAATGCCCTTTACCTGATCATTTTGGTCTCGAGTAGGGACTTCCCAAAACTTGTGAATTGTATGTATGTACAGCGCTTTGAGAAGCTGCTTTTAAAGGCGCTTTATAAAATAAAGGTTATTATTATTATTATTATTGGATCTGCTCTTTGGTGGTCTTGAATTCAGTTGGCTGGGAAAAAATTGATAAAAACCTTTTATTGAACTAAAATGTCAGCTTTGTTAATCCAGTTGAGCTTTTGTATCCTTATGTTCCAGATAATCAGGTCACAAATATTGTCAGTTAGACACAAGACTTCTGGGAAGGTCTCTGCTTCATGAGCGGGTCTTGGCTCTGCTCATAAAATAAGCCACTGAGACAAACTGGGTAAAAACATCTGTGACATGGAAATGAGATGAGATGGTCGTAAACAGCCTTTCCCAGCTGATGACTGCAGATCTAATTCTGCTCCAAAATAGCAATGAGGAAAAACACACATGAAAGACCTAGTTGGAGTGGAGGACTGAAAACATATCTCCCTTCACTTAGTTTCCCTCATATCTTTTATGGCATCAGAGCAATATTCTAAAATTCATAAATAAGATAAAAACTCTAAATAGGAAAATATTCAACTCACCCTGAATGTTAAACCTCTACTAAAGCCAAACAACCAAGATTAGCTCTTTCAACAGTGGAGAGCAAATATTTGATTAAATTATAATGCTGTACACAAAAGGATGTAAACCAGGTAGAAATCCTAACACAATTTTCAATAGCAAATAGTGCAGTTAATTTGATTTCTTTGAGTTATTTACAACTGTGATTAATTCTCTTGATTAACACCCTTCTGTAAAACAAGCAGATATGGTGTAACATTAATGCAGTTCATTTCCATAACGTAATATTCATCTTCATATTGGAGTATTCATATTTTCCACAGACAGGCTCTACACACTAACTTAAATGTTTCTTTACATGCATATATTTAAAGAAAGTTGCAGAATTGAAACTATAATTCATAGTGTCACTAATTTTCCAGATCCAAAGATGAGGCAAGGTAGATTGTTCTCATGGAAATGCAAGAGCTTACGCTATGTAATGGAAGATGTTCAAAGATGTTTTAATGTTCATAGTAATAGAACAATTACTTTCAGTTTTGAAGACTGCGTGGAATGTCATCATTTGTATTGTTTTTCATATACATACTCTAACTACATTCTGTACATGATATAATTAAAGAAAGGAAATACAGTGCCTTGCCAAAGTAATCGGCCCCCTTGAACATTTCAACCTTTTGCCACATTTCAGGCTTCAAACATGAAGATATGAAACTGTACTTTTTTTTATGAAGAATCAACAACAAGTGGGACACAATCATGAAGTGGTACTTTATTTTATGGAGAGGCAATGCTGGGAAGAAGGAAAGTCACCTCCCAAATGATTGTGTTCTTTAATAAGGATGATCTAAAAGTAATAATATACATTTCTAGCCAATGTATAATCCACATGGATAAATGATTAATTCCATACATTTTGGATAATATTTTTATTTTAGTTTTAGTTTTATGAAGGTTCAGTCTCAAAGTGATTCATAATCCTATATATTTTCTTCAAATACAATTCAACAAAATGTATTGTGCATTAACATTTCACAGTTTTTAAGTTCATCCTAGTTAAAGCAGGTTTATTGTGGCCTTCCGGTTCAGTAGGTACTGTAGACTAGTGGTTAGAGTATCTGACAAGTGACCAAAGGTTTGCTAGCTCAAATCTGCAGACAGCAAGATGAAAATGTCTGTCCCATAGCAAAAGACACTCCTCATACATTGTCCAAATCTTGGACTGTTTGCGGAAACAGACAAATATTCTCCTATCACGTTCCATGACTTCTTGTATTCCTGGTGTATAAAAATATTAAATGTCCTTCCCAGCCATTATTGTTTGTTAAAGTACTACCAAATAAAAAAAACAAATTTGCTGATTATAAGAACTCTGCCAGAAATTAAATTAGGTCTTCCAAGTACACTGAAGTCAATCTCCAAAAACAATGGCACGTGAGCAAACGACAGAAAGAGCCTAGACTGCATTGTACTAACCAGCCACTAATGAGGGAGACTTTGGCTTTGTTTAGCCACATTCAAGAGAAAGAGAGGAGGACAAAACTGGCAGGATGTTTGACTAAGGCAGTGAAAAGCTCTTTAATAAGTCTCTCCATCCAATGATTCTTATTAAATGGAGGCCCCCAACACCCGCTCCAAACTTGTCTTAATATACAACCTTGTGGGGTTTTTTTGGACAATGGCAACACTTCCTTTTTGGGGGCCTAATGGGCACAGAGCCTTGGTCATTGTGGCCTGATTAAGCTGATCCATTCAGGGCTTGTGTGGCCGCTTCTTTCTAATTGCTGTGTGCTTGTGTGGCTCTCCTAGCATTACTGTAAAGAATGAATGGGACACAACTCCACACCCTACGAATCCCCGGGCTCAGCCAATCCCAGAGGACTTACCCCTCAATGAAAAGCAAAGAGGGGAGCAAGAGTGTGGTAGGGAGGGAGGAAATCCAGTGGGGGGCTTTGCCGTTGTCTGGGTTAGTAATATCAAGTTTGTTATTATTATGAGTATTAATATTATTTCAGACCTGGCTCATTATGATGCTAAAGTGGGAGGAAGAGTAGAGAAGGAATGGAAAAGGAAAAGCAGAGGGAGAGATAGAAGTGAAGAAATAGTAAGCCATAAAGAATAGAAACCTGACAGAATTTCTTGTTTGCCTTTTCAGAGCCAATTTGGATGTGGGAAATTCCCTGACGATCTGTATTCTCAGAGTGAAAGAAAGGCTGAAGTACACAGCATGTTGAAGAGGGACCTTTTAGTCTGTCCTGTTGTCCGACTCAAGAGGGAAATGTTCCTGTGTTCTTCAGGCAAGAGAACACTGTGGGAAACAAGCTAGGTTGGTTTTAGAGCTACAGGTAATAACAAAGGAAAAGACTCAAGGTACCTTCCAAATAGCTCCCTATTTGCTAGAGCTCATTGAGCACTATGTAGTGTAAATTTGGAAAAATGTATTAGGTAATATGCAGCCATTTGTAATGCACTCTGTAGTTTTCGCCAGTCATATCTATATATAACATACAGGATTCTGAGGAAAACGATGACTTGGTAAACAAAATGTCATTCTTCTAGAACCTTTGATAAAATAATATAATTCCCCTTGTTTTCACCATTCAATATGGCTCAGTATTTAAATATGTACAAATTCTTAATTAACCTTCCTGATAAAAAACATGTACATGGATAAAGTGTTTTTTGGTAATTTTTTTTGGTCATTTTTTTAAGGAATGGTATTTACAAATTGCTAGAAACTTCTAATCCTGGTCATGGCAAACTTTGCCAAGGTGGGGCAGAGCAAACTGAACCATCAGGGTGGGTGGGGTCAATGTCGGACAGGTAAAAACAAAAAAGAGAATTACTAGAAATTTCAATTGATAAAGCATTTCCAGGAGATTCTTCTCCCTCCAATTCTTTTTTACTTTACCCTTATTTTTTCTACTCTGAATTGGTCTTGTCCAATTCCCCTTTGACCTTGTCCAGTCACAAGATAGATCACATGTTTCCTCCAAGCACGCTTTGCCAAGCTGGTCTGATTCTTATCACCCTGCTCATTCGACAGGGAAACCTTCAGTTGATACATGTGATGAGGATACACATTCATCAACTTTATTATGACGATTGAATTCATAGGCACCCAACCTGCACGAGAAGCCACTAAAGAGCAACGTGACAAGGTACCACCCTCCAACTATCTCTCATCCAACCCAGGCAGAGTTGTTCCAACTTGTGCCACCCCATGCTGGTGCCCAAAGCCTCACGTCATGCCGTCACCTGGCTTCTATTTTATCACCTCTTGCACCATTGGCTGATCAAAACCAAAACAGCCAATGACACAATTTCAGTGAAAGTCCAGTCTGTCTGCAGCGCTTTAAAAGCACACTTCTTTACAGTGCACACACACACACGTCTAAACCTAACACTAAACCTAACCCATAATGTCTGAACCTAAAACTACCCTAAATTCTAACCCTACACCTAATTGTATCATTGACCCTAAATTCCAGAAATTGTCTTTATCTTCATGGGGACTGGTAAAGGTCTTAATATGGGCATTTTTGTCTAGTATCACTGTCCTTGTGAAGACTTCTTGTCCCTATGTGATCTGTTAAACCAAAATACACTCATATACACACACACACAATGGTCCCTTCTAAAACGGAATACTATTTCTGATATTCCTTAGTGCACTTAACAGAGCCCTATGGATCCTGATCAAAAGTAGTGCACTGTGTGCAATTGGAGAGCAGTGTGTCATTTGGGATTCACCATGCTTGGCCTGGTGTTCTTTTAGTGTGCTCCCTCTCAAGACTTGACTGAACCCTCATTGTTTCTCTTTGACCCTCTTTAACACTGGTTGCAGCCGGCAGCCATTCCACGTTGGATTTGGACCCTATCGTGTATCAGACTGCTATGTAGAGCAGAGCTGGGCCTCAGAGCATTCAGCCAGACAATGTCCAGTCAGTGTCACTGCCTGTTTTTCTCCAACCAAGGTGCATGAATGGAGGGGCAAACTAAGGGGAATGTGAAATTCAGCAGCTACAGCTTTGTTGTTTACTGTATATGGTCAATGTATATGGCCATAAAACATCCTGGTTTATGTGTGAAGTGATTGGCCTACCACGCTGCATGATGTAGTAATCATTAACTACTATAAAAACATAATCCGGAGTTCATCTGAGATTCAAACGGCACTCTAGCCCATGTACACTGCATTTAACCAGAGCTCACAGGATTTGATTCAAATGTACGAAATAGGGGCTAGGGCGCCATTTAGGATGCAGCCTGTAGTTTAATTATAAACTGGTGTAATTACTCATGTGACGCACATATATTGGACTCCTGACACTTCACTAGGCTGATACAGATTTATTGATGTTTCTTGGAATTTTTATTAAATGGATCTTTCTAGTTTTATTAGCATGTCTTTCATACCTTTATATGGGTTCTGTATAGTGCTGCAGTATTTGGGGATTTAAGGTCTTTATTACATTCATTGACCTTTAGAACCTGTGTTAGGTATAACAGAAGGGATAGTGTTTGTTTTGACGTTTCATCAAATACAAGCTTGAAGTCGTACAATCACACATACTTGCAGCCAATGTTTATTGTTGGTGTTAAATTAAAACTACACATGAATATTGTTCTTAAAGCATCTTTCCCAAAGGTAGAAATTATGTGATTGGTTCGGCCAGCGGTAAGGGCAGTGCTTGAGGTGTCCGTGAGCAAGACACCTAGCCCCAGCTGCTCTCGACGAGCATGGTTAACACCGCCGTTGGTGTATGAATGAGTGAATGGGTGAGTGTGAGGCACTGTAAAGCGCTTTGAGTGGCCAATGGTTAGAAAAGCGCTATATAAATGCAGTCCATTCATCCAAGTTCAAATGTTATAGGGTCGGAGGGTTGAGGTTAGCAGGTTGGAAGGTTAGGGTAGGGACAAGCACTAAACCTGGCATCCCATTTGAAATATAAGCTCTGCCCTCTTATTTTTCCTGAAAATGTAAATCTGTTAAACTGTACAGTTGCAATCAAAATTATTCAATCCCCATTGCAAAGTCGGTGTATTGTCAAAATGTACAGAACTTCAACTGTTTGCAATGATCAAATCAAATAAAAGCTATTGGAATAGCTACCGTATTTTCTGGACTATAAGTCACACTTTTTCATAGTTTAGCTGGTCCTGCAACTTATAGACAGGTGTGACTTATACAGTATATCAAAATATATATAATTTAACATGTTTTTAAGGACCTTACCGGTAACTTGCTTGTTGGACTCACTGGCTTGTTAAATTAATTTAGCCCAGCCTCCCAGGTATGTTCTTTATGCTATTGTGTAGCTGAATAACTGTTAATGTGTTACGTTAACATACCAGACACCTATTCATCCTGTTGTTCTGTGTGCTATTGTGTAGTTGAATAACATGCCTTTCCAGATTAAATGTCTGTTCTTGGATTTTGTGAAATAAATTTCTAAATAAATACGACTTCTTCTTTGTTGTTGTTTTACGGCGGTTGGCATCCAACTGTAATGGTGCATTACCGCCACCTACTTTACTGGTTAAATGTGGATAATGTGACAGTCCAGTGCAACTTGTTTTTTTCCTCTTCATGACACATTTTTTTACTTTTGCGACTTGCACTCCGGAGCGATTTATAGTCCGGAAAATTTGGTTAACACAACGAATGCATGAAGTGGTTTCCCCAAATCAAACTGAAAATGCAACTGATAATGACTTCTCCAGTCTCAGAATTATTGAACCCCTTGAATAGAATCCCTAACAACAGCACAAATATGCAAAACAGGTGTTGTCTCAAGCACACCTGATGCAACTAATCAAGGGCTTCATTAGTTGCACCAGGTGTGCTTGAGCTGGACAACATGAAATACTTGAATTGGCTAGGGGTTTGTTGAGTGTCACGTTTAACTGTGTGTGAGAAACATGGCTAAGTCAAAACAATGGTCCAAAATGTTAAGAGAAGAGATCATTGCCCTTCACAAACAAGGAACAGAATACAAAAATAGTGAAGGCACTGAATGTTTCCAGAGACATGGTTGAAAGCATAGATCGCAAGTTCAAAGTTAAGGAAACGGTGGTTACACTACCTGGACGGGGCAGAAAAAGACAGCTATCTGCAACCAGATTTTTGAGACAGCAAGTGGCGAAAAACCCTAGAGTGACTGCAAAAGACAAGACTTTGTGGCAACAGAAATGAGGTTTCAGTGAGCACAGTAAGGCACGTACTAAACTCAGAAGGTTTCCATGCCAGAATTTCAAGATGTACTCCGCTACTGATCCAAAAGCACGCAAAAAGTTGTCTCCAATATGCTCAAATTCATATAAAAAAGCCATAGAGGTTTTAGGATTTTCTTCTGTGGAGCGATGAAACAAAACTGGAAATTTTCAGGACGATGGATCAGCGGTATGTCTGGAGGAAGAAGAATGAAGCATACGCTGAACAGAACACTCTGCCAACAGTCAAGCATGATGGTGGTTGATGATGCTCTGGGGCTCCTTTGCATCCTCTGGCATAGAAAATGTGCAGTTTGTGGACGGCAAGATGGATTCAATAAAGTATCAGGAAATTCTAGGAGAAAACATCATGCCATCTGTGAGGAAGCTGAAGCTTGGGCATCATTGGACCTTCCAACAGGACAATGATCCCAAGCATACCTCAAATTCCACCATGGCTTGGTTGCAGAAGTCCTGGAAGATACTACATTGGCCATCAAAGTCACCTGACTTGAAGATTTGAAGAAGGTGGTTGCAGCACGCAAACCCAAGAATATTCCTGAACTGGAGGCCATTGCTCATGAGGAATGGGCTAAGATTCCTCAGGAACGCTGCCAGAGACTGTTGTCCTGTTATGCATCTCATTTGCAGCAGGTCATAACAGCAAAAGGGTGCTCTACTAAGTACTAAAGATGTTTTCCATAAAGGGACTGAATAATTTTAAGACTGGAGAAATCATTATCAGTTGCATTTGTAAAAACATCTTTGTGTTGAGCTATTTCAATTTCTTTTACTTAAATTGTTCATTGCAAACAGCTGAAAGTCTGTACATGTTGAAAATTAACCTGATATAAAATGTGGTTGAATCATTTTGATTACAACTGAATGTATTTGACCATTAATGCACATAAAATCTCAAACTTTAAGGTGTTATTTTTAAGAGATATTTGTCCTAGAATCATGAAGTTAGTATATTCAGGAGAACAACAGTTTTTTAAAAACTTGTTGAGCAAATAAATTATGAAAATTGGCTGACAAATGTCTTTATCTTACAGCGAAACTGTGAAGTAAAACATTGATTTCAGCAACAGCACGTGTGACTTTAATGAGCATACCTCTGCTGAACAAGATGGCAGATAAAAGTGGAGCAAAGATCTTACTACTTGATCAAAGGTCTTCCCATCAACATCCTAAATCAATATGACACCCTCTTCAACAATACCTACTGCCATTTACCATCCCATTACAGCATATAAAAAATAAAAAATAATTTACGCTCACAAGTTTTTCACAAGAAGCCGTATATTAAAATTATGTTTCAACTAGAGGCAGTAATGCTAAAATTAAGTTTCAACGTCATGCCTCTAATATGTTCTACACATTTTTCTGGTTTCTCTCCCTTTCCTTGCCTTGCACTGTTACTCTCTCTAGTCATTTGGCTGGAGCTAAATGTCTTGCGCTAGATAACATCACACAAGGAAATTCCGCCTGTGTTGCCAAACTGCTCAATTTTCTCCCTGGGGCCAACAACAATGTATGTCGTTCATAAGCCCCGCTAACTCTGCAGCGTGTCTGCTCCCTCCCTGCCTGTGTGCATCCAAAATTGCACCCTATTACCTGTAGAACACACCTTTCGAACTTTTGACCTTTTGACAAGAGGTTGCCCTAGATAGAAATAGTGCAATATGTACGGAATAGGTTGCCAATTCTAACACACTACCAACTTGCTCTTGCTCAATTATCGTTGAATGCAGCTACAGCTATGAACCTGCAGCGCTCACTCCAACATGATTACACACAGTGCAATAGGGTGCCTATAAAGAAGAGGAACTAGGGTGCCAATGTAGTTGTAGCCACTGACTTATGTTAGGGAACTCATCTGCTTACAGTCCAATCAAGGAGAAAGATCTTAATTACCTGTTTTTGCTTCTGGGTGTATAATTTCAAACTATTAATACAATCTTTCCCATTCATGCATATTTTCTACTCATACTGTACATCTTTCTAATTTGCATCAAAATGATTTAACAGGAACAAACTGCATGGTAGGTATGCATTCAGCTGCAAATAAATCGCGACTGAGCTTGCAGGAAGCCGGCCTGCCACTCCACTAGAGGGTGACGAGGCATGCCCTGTCCACCCTAACAATCTCACCCATTCAACACATCACTTGTATGCTGTGAACAGCATATGGACTCCTCTGTTAATATTTTTTAATTAGTCTAGTTTTCGCTAGTTTTATGGACAGAGCTATATGTGACTAAATGTAGATAAGTTTGTATGCAATGGTTTTGGCACCCCTGGAAAACCTTATGTTTGTAATATGTTCAACCATCCTGATTACAATGTTACAAGGAATATTTCCGTGAAAAGAAGTTTGCCAACTCTAGAGGATTTCTATTTATTCAATTTTTTTCATAGATTCAAATATTAAACCAAATAGAACATGCCATGTCACAACTGAATGTGGACACTGTGTCACTTAGTACCAGCTTATTTGGCAGATAGAACTGCTATCAAACCTTTCGGAGTCGGAGTGTCTATTTGCACCCTGGTACGAATAGCCGAGGCCACACAGCTGAGCTATCAAATATGGTCCAGCTGCGGCCTGTAGCCACTCACGCCATGCCCCCGGTCACGCCACGCCCCCTGCTCACGTCAAGCCCCTTGGCTAACCTTGCTAGCTAGTATGTACTGTAGATACTGTAGTAGCACAACATAATGATTACATCTCCTTGGTTGTCTAAATACATCCATCATTTATTTAGATAAGCTTGTAAACGATAAGGAACAACGAAAACATAATGTTTGAGGTTAGTGAATATGTTTAGATAATGAAACTGCGAGTTCATGAGTTCGCCACATAGTATACTGTTGGATGTATTAAACGAACGAAGCTCATGAATGCGCAGTGTTGTTACCGGTTGCTACGAGAACACAAAGAAACTGTTGCTAGTGCGCATGTCCATTTACATCCATCGTTTATTTCAATATTTTGGTGAATATTTTTATACATTGAAACGGCGAGGTCATGATTTTGCCAAGTATACCATTGGAGGTATTAGGAGAACGAACTATACTTGTGCCTTGTTGCTACCGGTTGCTACTGTCTAAAGTATTCACTAACGTTAACAAACAATGGATGTATTTAGACAACTATGGAGATGTAATCATTATGTTGTGCTACTACAGTAGTGACATATTAGCTAGCGCTAGCTACTAAGGTTAGTCAAGGGGTTTGGCGTGAGCGGGGGGCGTGGCGTGAGCAGGGGCGTGGCGTGAGCGGCTACAGGCCGCAGCTGGACCCTTCTCGAGCTATTCACACCCTGTGACGTAACAACAAAAACACGTTGCTCGCGTGCACCGAAATCATGCATATTAAGAAATGTATGTCTCTAAAGTTTATAACAATTGAATTTCTAGCCGAAATTAATACTACAGTTGTGCTTTCTGTCTTCAGTGAAAACATACAACCGTTAGATAATTAGTACCAAAATGTTGTATACCTTATGGTTACCTAGCAATCGAGGCTTAAATATACCAAGTGGCCAACGGTTGTACTACATTCTACAAGACCCGGTAGGTGAGTGGTTAGAGCAGTGAGCTATGCACCAAGGTCTGGGGTTCGATTCCGCAGTAAAGAGTTCTTGTTTCTGTAAGAATTATTTTCAACTGCCCCTCAGTTTATGTAATTTAGTTTTGTGCTTTTAAGTAAATGTCATGGTTAAATTTAATTTGAAGATTTTAACATAATAGTTTGGTTGAGGAATTTTTTCTCATTATGACATGCCAGCCAAAAGCAAAAGGAGCAGTTTTGAGTAGGAAGCTTCCACATAGTCAAGGAGAAAATGTCTTATAATAAGTAGATCATGACTCTGTAAATGAGAATGATGTGTATCACAAGAGACATTTTCATTGCAGATTTTGCATTAAAATTATGGTAAAATAAGTAGGTGCTGTAACAGGTTATTTTGTAACGTGCACCATCTATGGGTGGAAGCAGAGACATGCCCATTAAAACTGAGGGGACACGTGCCCCCGCTGATTTTTGAGCTAAGTGGATTTTCCTTTTAATATCTGTATTTGTGGGCACATGTTTATGTGTGTTGTGCACACTGTGCCCTCTTAAAATAAATAGGTGCATGACGCCCCTGGGTGGAAGCCGAGCAACTTATGAGCTCAGCATGTTGTAACTCATGAAAAGGTAATGTCAACAATAACAAGCTTCAATATTGTGATTGTTATAGGACTTGTTATGGGGAGAAATGTCTGTCTCTGCACAGCTGTAGCTTGCTCCTCTACAGAAAACAACCCTTGGAACTAGCCTGCCCGTGGACAAGCTACCACATGACCAAGAATTAGCCTAATAATAGCCCATACATGACGATACAGCTCTTAAACTGTTAAAAACTAAATTACTGTTTAGCTGGAAAATAAACCCATGCACTTTGATAAGCATCAGAACAAGTGTGAGATAATAAATCTGTGCATTTTACAATGCTTCTTTAACCTGTTGAGGAGTACTGTCACAAATATGTGATGAGCTGCTACTGGGCCCCTGGGAGAACAGTCACAAATATGTGATTAGAACACTAGCGCAGTATTATGATGTCATAAGGAAAAATGTTTAGAGATTTTCACATTTTCCCAGTAGTTTTTTGTTTTATTACATTGTGTGATCAATATGCCAGGGTAAATGCACAGTGGTGCAATTAGCATTCACTTCTAATTGCACCAGGGTACGAATAGCATACATTGATATTTGTGCCAGACGGGTATTAGTAGAACACATTGCTGTGTGCACCAGGGTACGAACCTCATACACTTCTAATTGCACCAGGGTACATATAGCATACACTTCTAATTGCACCAGGGTACGAATAGCATACATTGATATTTATACCAGACGGGGTATTAGTAGAACATATTGCTGTGTGCACCAGGGTATGAATAGCATGCACTTCTAATTGCACCAGGGTACAAATAGCATACACTTCTAATTGCACCAGGGTATGAATAGCCTCACCCCAAACCTTTTCTGTAGCCATGAGACTTTCTATTAATTACTTTGACATTTTTTTACAACTCTTCCTTGCAGCTCAGAAAGATTCTTGGTTCTCCTTGCATGGACTGTATGTTTGAGATCTCCACAGATGTTTAGTCATATTCCAGTCTGGGGACTGACACAGCCATTACAAAGCATTTGTCCTTCTATCTTGTAAATATTTTATTTTATTTTTAATCATTGTCTTCCTGAAATATCGAACCTTTTTTCAGCTTGTGTGCTTACTGCCTGTTTAAAATTTGCTTGTAGGTTTTGTTCATATTTAGTTCAATCCATTTTTTTTCACCATTACAACTTTCACATTCCACTGGCTGCTACAGAACCCCAAAGCATAATGTAGCCGACCCCATGCTTAACCGTTGGCCAAGCATACCTACTTTGTTTGTGGCCAAACATTTATATTTTTGTTTTATCAGTCCAAAGCACGCAATCATGTTTATTTACATTTTATTCATTTAGAAGATGCTCTTATCCAGAGTGACTTACAGTAAGTACAGGGACATTCTCCCTGGAGCAACTTAGGGTGAAGTGCCTTGCTCAAGGACACAACGACACGCGGCACAGCCAGAACCTTCAGACTAGAATTATTCAACTTGTGCGTTTTCATGTAGCTACTGTACATGGTCACACTTTCATGTTTATTTAAACAACGTTATAATAATTCAAGTCGATGTAGTTTCAATATTTCAGCGACCACCATATATGGTCACACAATGGATGGGTTTTGTTAATATTGTAATACGACTTAATAAATTGTGTCATTAAGGTGTGTAGTGGTGGAGCGAGGTGCAACAACCGCTCAGTGAGCGAGGAGCGGGATTTACAAATGCTCAACTCCGCTCACATACTTTGCTTTGGTGTCACCTGTTGAGCTCCGTTAACCATTGTAGCTTGCTCTCGCTCTCTCCCTCCGTCGATCTCTTAGTTTCTGTAGGTGTGTCAGTGTGTGTGTGTGTGTGTGTGTATGTGTATGTATGTGTGTGTGGGTGTGTGTGTGTGTGTGTGTGCATGTGTGCGTGTGTGTGTGTGTGTGGTGTGTGTGTGTGTGTTCACGACAACGGAACATTGCACTGGCAGTTCTATTCCTTGGAAATTTGGAAATAACAGTGGTTGCCAAAGTAGGGGGCGAGACAGCGCGGTGGGGGTCACGAGATGTTTTCCAGAAATCCCCCCCCAAAAATATATATTTTTAATATATTGACTGTTGTGTTCTTTTGTATTGTAAACATGCTCGTGTTTAGATAGGCATATTTGTGCGCGTGCGCCGCTGCGGGCAACGGCATTGTGCCCACCCATCTCATTAGGTGATGTTAATATTTAAATGAAAGTAATGAGTAAATTACTGTGAAACAATATTATAGTTGTTTGATTGTTGTGTTTTTTGTGTTATAATTATGCCTATTAGTGCGTGTGCACAGTGTCATGCAACGTTTGTATACTTTAACCACCTCTGAGGATAGTAGGGGTCACGAGTCACTCACACCTTTATTTTGGGGGTCGTGGGCTGAAAGGTTTGGGAAACGTGGGCTATAACGTAGAAGAGAGAAACTGGAACTGGTATCTGATCCTATTAGATTGTAGAATCAATCTTCAAAAACAAAATATAGTATATTTTATATATAAATATATATATATATATATTTTTTAGATTGTTCTGCCCACCCCTATTGGGTGTGTAGTGGACAGATTTGCCAGACAAAATTAACGAGATGAAATAGAATAGACTTTCGCATAAACTCAGTAGTAATGACTTTCCAAGTCTGTTGTTCTTAATGTAATTTGCATGTGAAAAAATGAGTATTCCGGCAAGGTATTTCTAGCTAGTTGGAAGGGTTTTATGCTCTATTCTATTGTGTATGTATTTACATTGAAATTCAGACATTGATTTGAGCCCCACCGTAGTTTAGCCCAAAAAAAATACTCTGGCGCCGCCACTGCTAATACAATATATCCGACCAGATGGATTCTTTCTTGTTCCAAATGGGAAAAAGTCTTTATATCAGCTTGAGAGTGCATGTCAAACATATTTCACTATTTCCCAGACAGTAAAGACCACTTTGCTTCCTTATGTCAAGGCTAAATATAGCAATCAATAGAGTAACAGAAACAAAATCTCCATGGTAACTAAACCGAGTAGGCATAAAGGCCTTCTCAGGTTAGCAGTCTGTGTAACCTTGATATAATAGTTACTATAACACTGACTGAAGGATTCCACACTAACAGTACATCCTGATTATTTACCTTTACCCAATGTGTACATGGGCATTTTCTAACCAGTGATTACAGCAATGCAATGCTTGTAAAGCCAAGAAGGGAAGTGTACAACACATTAAGAAGTAGGTTGCAGCCTGTCTGTCTCAATAGTTCTGACCTTTGGAATTTAGTCTTGGGAGCAGCCTCATAACTTGTCTCAATGCTTGTATTGTAGGTCTCCAACCATCTTGCTTCCCATAGGTTAGTCTTTGAAAACACTATCTCACTAATGCAGGGTCTGTTAACGGACGTCCTTGTTGACACAGTAACACCTCTGAGCGATAGAAAAATCATATTCTATGCTGAGATAGCTCTAATGAATGGCCTAATGAATGCCGGACGTGTACTTAGTCAGCCCAGAGTGACACACAAGGGACTTTCTCACACATATACAGTCTATGCATACAGGAACACACTTAGCTTTGTGGGAATATATATTTTTAAAACGTATAAAACCCACAGTTTTTAATCCCTTCTTTCACATACAATTACTTTTCTCATCTTTTAAAGCTAGAACCTATTGAAAAAAACACTTTTAAAATATTTTTGTTTTAAAATAAAAAAGGATGTATATGGGATATTCTTTTCCTACACTAGGAAGTAGGAAATGCTTTGTTACACAAAGCTCAATAAAAAGATTTGTTTCAAATGGATGGCCGTTTGCCTATTGTCAATCACTGTGGAAGCAAAACTCATCAGGTTCAAATACCAATATATTCACTGCAAGTTTTTGAAATAATTTTCCCATCTAAAGTGTTTTTCTAATTTTTCAAATATCATGAAATACATGTTCTATAGAAGGGCTATTCAAATCTTACCCTAAGAGGGCCGAAGCCTGCTGGTTTTCTGTTCTACCTTATCATTAATTACACCCACCTCGTGTACCAGGTCTAAATAAGTCCCAGATTAGAGTGTTGTAATGAATAAACAAAGTGTAACTGGCATTGAGGGCCAGATTTGAAAATGGCTGTTCTATAGCTTTTGGAAGCTAGTGAAACAGAAAGTTGTTCTGTTTTCACTCACCGAAGGTCTACACAGATTCTACCACTGGAACCTTCAATGTAATGTATAACAATATCTAAATGTATTCTCAACACATACATTTGTTTGAAAGTATGTTACTTTGCAAAAGTATAGGACAGTTTTAGATTTTCACTTATTTCAGTTTCATAAAGTGTGGGTCTGGCTGTAATTGGCTCCGCCAAACCTCATACTTTTCTGGTTTATATTCAACTGTCATGATCAGCAGGGATAACTTTATTATCACTCTTCTCCAGACCAACTTCTCTGCACTTGTAACTCATGTTTGTCTGAAAGATGGTTCCCGAGATATCACTTTAATGTGAAGCTGTCCATTTGTTGGTCAGTGGTTCTGCATCAATAACTACCTATTCCCTACAAAATAAAGTACTACATTGTTAGGGCTCTGGTCACATGTAGTGCACAATATAGGCAATAGGTTGTCATTTGTCACTCAACAAGTATGTCAGAACCTGGGCTTGGCCCAAAATCTGGGGGCTGTTATAGCCAGGTCAGCCTGTCATGGTCATATGGAATGTGTCGACTGGGTGCGCCGTAGTTCCCTGCACTGTGTATACGCTGAAGCATGGCTGCTGTTAGGAGACACACAGACAAACATAGAAAGAGATTTGCTGAAGGTTAATCTGGGAGCAACCAATGCCTTCGTCTGGACTGCGGGTGAAGAGTGTGTGTGTAAGTGCATGTAAAGGTGATCCAAGGTAAGTAAAATAAAGAAATGTATTAAAGTGTACAAGAAAATAATAGCCCAAACAATTTATAATCTATTATTCTTAGTCACATCTGATCTGACAATGAAACTGTCGTTTAGCCTTCCAGTTTCAGAAACCAAGGGCCCAAATATTTTTTTACCTATTTGATGCACCAATTGGTCAGAAAGTTGTCATTTTGATACCAAGTCCAGAAATAGCAGAGCTTGATGTTCACATGGAGGACACCATGTACACTCGTTATGTACTGAGATGATGAGAGCAAGGCTGTACTATAGTAGTGAGATCCTAGTGTACGCCAAAGAAAATCAAAATGGCTTCCCACCTGTAATGAGGGCACCCTTTACCAGTATAAACTACATTTGTCAGACATCCTTTGTGATACTTATGTAAAATTGTCCTACAATATATTTTTAAGGATTTTAGACACAAGCGGCACATGATCGTAGAGGCAGCGAAATCAGGACAAGATGTAAATAAGTATAGAGTATGCTATTGCTAAAATAGACTCTTATGACAAAATCATCCTTACAAATCTCATTTTAAAAAAATGATAATATAACTGGATAATATAACTTTTTCCTCTTCTAGTGCACTATTTGTTGTCAGTCACTTAAGCAACACAGCTCAACACAAATTCCTCTTGTAAGTCACTCTGAATAAGAGTGTCTACTAAATGACAAAGAGCTCAACATGCATCTCAAAAGAAGTGCACTACCTAGTGAAGGATGGAATTTGGAACTGAGTCACTACGTTACCTCAGAGGTGCGTAATAAACAATTGTGAATAGCTACAACGTGTGCTGGTTGGTATCCAGCTTGTCGTCACAGTCTTAATGAATCCCCAGGCTGCGTGTAACCGGGACAGCCATGTTTACCTTATGGGGGAGTCCTAGCCATGGAAGAAAGAGTGTAATTATCAATATGCTGCAAATGTTTCCAGTTCTTCTGTTTTACGTAGCCCCATGTTTCAGACATTAATTACATTGAGAGAACAAGTGGCAATTTTGCATGGCACACATATCACAAAAGGTGTGGGGCTGTTGTGGCACTATGACGACTGGAAACATGTTTTAACACAGCTGCAACACTGTCCGAAGGATAAACAACCTCTCGAGGCCTCTAAGAATTACTTTTCCAAGGGATTGCTGTATTATCTATTATTGACATACTCACTATAGTTAATTGAGGATAGCTTTCTTCATTATGTGGCTCTCATTCCCCATTCTTCCCATGTTTTCCCTTTAATTCCTCTCTCTCTCTTCACTTCATCAATCATTTTCCCTCTGCTTCAACTTTTCCCAAGGTCCCCCCAGACCATTACTCACACTATCCTCCCTAAAATATTGCTAACACTTTCAGCTGTATAGCACTAACCAGCTGATAACGTTTTTGTTGAGAGCATAATGTATTTACTAGGCCTATATGTGGTATTAGCATCCATCTTTAGACAGAAAAGAATCTGTAAATTCCTCTGTAGTCGTGTTCACTAAATGACTAAACTGTAAACCTAACAATACAATCAACGCAACTATTATTGTCACCTTACATGAAATGTTCAAATGTAAATTCAAAAACGTAAGTAACACAAACAATGATATTTTGCAGTCAAACATAAGGGGGCGCTGTTCCAGAGTTAGGTGTAGCAGTCTAAGCTCCTGCCCCTGGTAGCACGTGCCCCTGGCAGCAGTGCCCCTGGTAGCAGTGCCCCTGGTAGCAGTGCCCCTGGCAGCAGTGCCCCTGGTAGCACGTGCCCCTGGTAGCACTGCCCCTGGTAGCAGTGCCCCTGGCAGCATTGCCCCTGGTAGCACGTGCCCCTGGCAGCAGGGGTTTGAGATCTGGCTCGGCCACATTGTGCCTTTCCTCTCAGGCTCACTCCTGCCCGTCACCCTTGACAAGGCTTCTAAAGAGACAAATTATTTTATTTGACAAAAATAATTTCTCAAAAACAAAACATTTCATTGATTAGTATGATTTATTTAAAACATAGTTTTTATTTCTTCAAATAATATTAAAAACTGTAATTTGATTTTTATTGGGTCTCCATTTCCAGCATCTGTATTGATCCCTTCCAATTGATCCTTTTTCTCTGGGGTATGACGTGGCTGCATTTAAAATCCTTTTGTAATCCATCAGGTAAAACCAAAGAGCTCTCAGCTGAAAGGAGACAGTTGACCTACACAGGTCATGTAATGGATATAAAAATATTACATAAACAGTTATTTATTTAATACTAAATAGTCACAGATTTAATCAAAGTTTTCAGAAGTCAACGAGTGCTGCAGATTTGTCATATTTGCCCCCATGCAAATGGTGAGGAGGAAAGGAAGGTTTGAAGGATCACAGTTAATCTATTGGAGGCTCAAAAACAAACTGTTTGGATATGTTGAACAAAAGAAGCCCAAACTATGACAACCCAACAACTGGAGAATCTGAACTTTGCAAAGTTTTATTATAAATACAATTGGAATTGTCTGTTGTGTTCAGATGAGATTATAATTCTACTTTTGGCCATGCACGCCATCAGCAAGTTTGGCAAAACAAAGCAGAGGGCATACAAGAACAAGCATGTGATCCCCAGAGTAAAATAGGATGGTGGATCATTGATGCTTTGGGGCTTTTCTAATAGTGGTCCATGAGCTCATATTAACATTGATAGCATGTGCTGGAGTTGGTGTAGCGGTCTAAACTCCCGGCTGTGGACTACGAATGCCCCCTGGCAACAGAGTTTCATGACCCAGCTCAGCCGACTGTCTGTGCCCCTCCTCTGTGTATGCCCCTGCCTGGCTCCCCCTGCTGTCTTCCCCAACCTGTCTCCCCCTACCTATCTCCCCCTACCTGTCTCCCGCTACCTGTCTCCCCCTACCTATCTCTCCCTAC
>JACXGM010002751.1:29206-45439 GCA_016801145.1 Umbra pygmaea | reverse complement strand
ATTACTATGCTCAATTGGCCTGCCAACTCTCCTGACCTGAACCCCATAGAGAATCTGTGGGATATTGTGAAGAGGAAGTTGAGAGACGCAAGACCCAACACTCTGGATGAGCTTAAGGCCGCTATCGAAGCATCCTGGGCCTCCATCACACCTCAGCAGTGCCACAGGCTGATTGCCTCCATGCCACGCCGCATTGAAGTAGTAATTTCTGCAAAAGGATTCCCGACCAAGTATTGAGTGCATAACTGAACATATCTAATCTTTTATTGGTCAGATGAAATATGCTAATTCTTTGAGATCATCAGTATTATATCAATAAATGACCTGAAATATTTCAGTTGGTGTGCAATGAATCTAAAATATATGAAAGTTAAATTTTTATCATTACATTATGGAAAATAATGAACTTTATTACAGCATGCTAATTTCTTGAGAAGGACCTGTATATATATATATATATATATACAGTCTGTCCTAAAAAAAAACATTGTCATAACCAGTAACTACATATTGATACTACTGGTGTCATTATGACATTTAAACTAAGTCACCATGTGCCCCTCGTTTACTTAGGTACATTTAATTTTCAGATTTTAATTTGTTTTTTTGTATGACACATTAATGGCAATGTCCTATAGCACATCAAACATGACTCATCTCAGAGCTTCTAAAATAATGTGTTCCCAAAATGGCAGAATAGTTTCTTATTTTACAATGATGACACATAACATAATGCAATACTGTATGTCACAAGTATTATCAGTATATTAGTATGTCATTAAGTGTTATAACTCAATATAATCATCATGACCTATTAGACCAAGTCAACCACGATTCAGGTGTGTTGCGATATAAAAACTCATCAGTTCCCAATCAATAGTGCAACATGGCAGAACTCATAAGATGGGATGAATGAATATGAAATATGACTTTTGCCGACGCTCTCCACTCGTTTTGAGGCCATCCATCATTGACAGCAAAATAAATCCAGAAAATCATCCATTAAGACTGCGGGGCCCTGTTCCTCATTCGTAATAAGTTGGTTAATTTTCAGCGGCTGCAGATTTGTCTCCTGTCCCTGGGGGGAAGATATGCTGGATGATTCACTCCAGCTCGCCTGCAGCCACAGCCTAGAATGAGTCTCTCGTCTCCTCGCTGTTCTCAATATCATAGGCACCTGTTTTATTCCACTTAATTTGGAGCTGTGTATGTGTGTTCTGATGTCTATTCTGTAAGGTGGGCTAACTGGCAACACAGTACCAAGTCCTTTTTAGTGCAAATACATTTTATTTGTGGTGGCTTTCCCAAGTTTCTGTGCAGTATTGGTCATGTTCAACTGTCATTTAAGCTCAATGCATAGACAGGCTTTACTGCAGATTGCCACCATCCGGTCTAACATTTGCTAAGCGTAAATTCACAGAGAATCTTCTCAAAAGAGAGTGTTTTTATGTCAAGACTTAAAACAAGATAGTGAACATATTATGATCTGCAGCCAGGGCAGTTTTGTTCCTACTGTACACATCACCTGCAGACAAAAAAGTCCCCTCATAGTGGACCTTGTGTTTGGCAGACTTTTCTCTCTCAATTCACCGCAGTGGGAGAGGCCGCTCCTCTTCTTCTCCAGTGACAGTACAAAACGGCCACTTGACATGGGCTAATTTTAGCTTTATTCAACCGCACAGACCTGTCCCACTCATTGATTGGCTCAGCACTGCAGGAGGCGGAACGAGGTGAAGGCCACAAGGATCTCTCTTTTTGGTAGAGTGTGGGAGCACTAGGCCAATGATTCACTGCCGGGGGGAGTTAGGCTTGAGGCTTTACAGGTTTGTTTTCACAGCAGGTGTAGCATGTGGCCACGAGGCAGCAGGCACCGACTCATAGAACACAGCGGTACCGCACTGGTAATAAACCACAACCGTCCCTATGTTCGCTGACCCCCACCAGCCTGCTCCTTACAAGCATTCCCCTCTAAAACCGATTTGCAGACCAGGATGCGACACATGCCATGTTCTGCATTTTTCACGTCAAATTGTTTTGCACAGTTTTTCCGTATTCCCTTGACTGCAGCATTTCTACCGTGAACAGGCTTCTTTTCCCTCGTTTTATTTTACTGTTGCATAGAATGAAAGTCTCTCTCAGTAGCCATAAAGTGCATAGGGACTTCCAACCAACTCTGCTGTCCATGGCCTGCTATTAGTCCTGCTAGGAGCCACATCAATCCCCGAACCAGCCGGGAGGAAAGGTCATCCCCAATTGAGCTCCTGACAGCGGATATGTCACAGGGCTTTCACAGCCCATCTGGAGATGCCGACACTGACTGCTCGTATTTCATCGTCCCGCCGTGACATCACCATTTTCCCCGAGTCTACCGACACATCTATTGTCGGTCTGTGGCTGTCCCCTCTTGTAATGGCAGGTGCTGAAAAACGAGCTGGCCTTTCGCCTGGTCACCCACCAAGGGTTCATTAACCAGCCCCGGGACCCAAGCCAGATACGTTTTGGCGCATGTTACCGGTCGCTACTTATCAAAATAACTCACTGATAGGACTATAGGAAAAAGAAAAAGCAGGAATTTAGCGGATGACTGCTTTCCACGTGGGACTTAGCTTGCTAGCTATGTATTTACATTTAGCGCTTAGCGGCAGACATGCTGAATGGTTAGCCGGACTAGTTGTGACTGGGAGACATATATTTCCACTGAAGAGCTTTGGCAGAGAGTTGATACTACAGAAGATGTGCAGGAGGACACTGATTTGAGAGCAGTAAGGGATGATATTATTAGAACAGGTTCTGTACAGTGTACCTGTGCCAACATCGTTTCTCAGCAGGCATCATTAATAGAAAAAGTGTAAATTAGAATTTCTGCTTACCAGGGCAGGTGTTATGAGTGCAATCTTGCAGAGAAAATGTCCAGCAGGCTCTCTAAATATAAAATTTAAAAAAATGATTGTGCAGTTATTCTTCAATTGTCCTGTGAGGATAAAAGTCCTACTTTCTTAAAGTACATATACATTATATGGCTGAAATAATGTACATCTGACCATCACAACCATTATGAGCTTGTCGGATATCCCATTCCAAAAACATAGACATGAATATGGAGTTAGCCTCTCCTTTGAGGCTATGCCATCCGCCAGTCTTCTGGGAGGGCTTTCCACAATATATAGGAGTGTGTATGTGGAATTTTTTTCCCATTCAGCCTAAAGAGAATGCGTGAGGACAGTCACTGATATTGGAGGAGCAAAAACGGCTGTCTCCTTACAAAAAGCTTCAGTAGGGGAAGGCAAGAATACCCTCACAATCTCCTCTATCCCTTTCTCTAATATGTTCCAAGTTGCTGTGTGTGGAAATCAATCTGTGTGTTGTTTGCAAGTTTGCCATGCAAGTGTATTGTTGCTCCAGGAAAGAGTGAGATATTACTACAGCATCAGCTAGGAGCCTAGCCTATAAACTATTTATAAACAACAAACTAGATAACCAATTCACCCAGCTTGTAGCAATCTATCAATATTTCATGTTTTTGCTAGCATAAGTTAAGCATTTTATTCTCACCAGTCATCTTTCCATCTAAACTTTCCAATAGCAGTTAACAGAGAATTTTCATGCCGGGGATATATTACAGATCGTCCCTGATTAATGTTTGCAGTTAAACATCTCTAGCCACCATGTTCACCTTTATTCTCTTTGCCCTTTATTAGCCTACCTGATGCATTTGATCCCACATTAATTCAACTTTGGAATAATAAAAAATGCTTGTGGTCAACCATCCAAAATGTAATCTGCTTTTTAATGACCCCCATCTGAGCCCCATTCTAACATTTGAGCCTAAACGTCACTTAAGGAACTATGCATTGGATCATATGCTTCTACACACAGCATCTTTCCAGATTGAATGACTGCTATGAGTTGTAAACAGAAGTTTATCATGGGGGTTATTGTACTTGGTACCTTGATCAAATGCATAATGAGAGACCATCATGTTTTTCTCTACATGGACTACAAGTGGACATTGCCACTCACTGTGGTAATATGAGCGGTGAAATGTAAGGTTTGTCAGAGTGTGGTCTAGCGGATCAACCAGGTGAAAATACCCCTGCATTTATCTAATTTTGTTTACGCCAAAGTCTGTTCGCACCATCTGAATGTCATAAGAGAAATCAAGAATCATCAGACTAGGTAATTTTTTTCCAATCTTCAGGTCATCTGCTCCTGTTCACTTTAGGTAGGCCTGTGCAAATTGTAGCCTTAGTTTCCTGTTCTTAGCTAACATTAGTGACACCATGTCTGGTCTTCTGCTGCTGTAGCCCATCTGCTTCAAGATTTGATGTGTAAAGCACTCAGAGATGCTTTTCTACATACCTTGGTTGTAATGAGTGGTTATTTGAGTTACTGTTGCCTTTCTATCAGCTCGACCCAGTCTGGGAAAATCCCAGTAGATCAGCACTTTCTGAAATACTCAAACCAGCCCTTCTGTCACCAACAAACATGCCACATTCCAAGTCACTTTTATTACATCTCTTCCCAATGCTGATGCTTGGTTTGAACTTCAGCAGATGGTGTTGACCATGTTTACATGCGTAAATGCATTGACTTGCCTTCACGTGATTGGCTGATATTTGCATTAACGAGCAGTTGAACAGGTGTACCTAATGTACTGGCTGGTGAGTGGGCTACTGTTGTGTTGGCAAAAGGGGGATCTACACAATTATGCATCTTTGCGTATGTGTGTGTATATATATATCTATCTATATATATATTTATATATATATATATATATATATATAGATATAGATATAAATATATGGTTCATTTTGTGTTTCATTCACCTTTTACACTGGTTTATTCTTTACCTGCCACAGATTGTTGAGCCTTGCCTTAATTCTTCTGACCAGGTTGGTCCTGCTGGAATACTGTTCAATAGTTGTGCTCTCTAGTCTAATGAGATGCGTGAGATACGTTCACTGTGAATTGTTTTTGTGACCAAGTCAAAACAGCAAGCCTTAACATATATTTTTTTAGGGATCTGTACATCTACACCCCATCAAATAAAAAAAACACAATGTCTTGTGTCTAAACAGAAACAATGGATTATTTGGTTGAAGTATGAAAAAGAGAAGATGTAGTCTAAAAACATCACCCCTAACCTTGTTTTTCACACTTTCAGGATCAGCTTCATTTGTTAGCTGTCACCCCCCGTCAGTCCATCCACACCAACTCGTCCCCCATTCACTATTCAGACGTTCAGGAGGTAAAATAGAGAAAAGAAAACATTGCTCCAAACAGATTTTATTCAGTGCTGGTAAAAGCCTGAAAGAGTAGACCTCCCAGTTTAGAGCAATATTTACCAAATTGTTAGTGACAGCCATGACAGTGACGAGAGTGGCAGATTTTTGGGGACTTGGCTGTTATTTTGTGTTATGCATTATAAAGGCAGCAAGCAATGCATCTATACATATTAAAATTGGATTTTGTTGCTCAACTGTAACTTTATATTATAATTTTGCATAAGTGGGCAGAGCCCTCTCTCTCGCTCTCTCTCGCTCTCTCTCGCTCTCTCTCGCTCTCTCTCGCTCTCTCTCGCTCTCTCTCGCTCTCTCTCGCTCTCTCTCGCTCTCTCTCGCTCTCTCTCTCTCTCTCTCGAAATGTTGGCCCATATTGATAGGGTAGCATCTTGCAGTTGATGGAGATTTGCACATCCAGGGCACGAAGCTCCTGTTCCACCACATCCCAAAGATGCTCTTTTGGGTTGAGATCTGGTGATTTTGTGGGCCATTGTAGTACTGTGAACTCATTGTCATTTTCAAGAAACCAATTTGAAATGATTTGAGCTTTGTGACATGGTGCATTATCCTGCTGGAATTAGCCATCAGAGGATGGGTACATGGTGGCCATAAAGGGATGGACATGGTCAGAAACAATGCTCAGGTAGGCAATGTCATTTAAACGATGCCCAATTGGCACTAAGGAGCCTAAAGTGTGCCAAGAAAACATCCCCCAAACCATTACACCACCACCACCAGCCTGCACAGTGGTAACAAGCCAAATTCTGACTCTACCATCTGAATGTCTCAACAGAAATCAAGACTTATCAGACCAGGCAACATTTTTTACAGTGTTCAACTGTCTAATGTTGGTGTGCTCTTGCAAATTGTAGCCTCTTTTTCTTATTTGTAGTGGATATGAGTGGTACCCAGTGGGGTCTTCTGCTGTTGTAGCTCATCCGCCTCAAGGTTGTGCGTGTTGTGGCTTCACAAATGCTTTGCTGCATACCTCGGTTGTAATGAGTGGTTATTTCAGTCAAAGTTGCCCTTCTATCAGCTTGAAGCAGTCGGCCCCTTCTCCTCTGACCTCTAGCATCAACAAGGCATTTTCGCCCACAGGACTGGCGCATACTGGATGTTTTTCCCTTTTCACACCATTCTTTGTAAACCCTAGAAATGGTTGTGCCTGAAAATCCCAGTAACTGAGCAGATTGTGAAATAGTCAGACCGGTCCGTCTGGCGCCAACAACCATGCCACGCTCAAAATTGCTTAAATCACCTTTCTTTCCCATTCTGACATTCAGTTTGGAGTTCAGGAGATTGTCTTGACCAGGACCACACCCCTAAATGCATTGAATCAACTGCCATGTGATTGGTTGAATAGATCATTGCATTAAGGAGAAATTGAACAGGTGTTCCTAATAATCCTTTAGGTGAGTGGATTTTTTACATACACACACATATATATATATATATATATATATATATGTATATATATATATATGTGTGTGTATGTAAAAAAACCAGGAATGACGTATGGAACTGACTATGCTGAGGCAAAGTCAATCGATACACTGGCCAAAAACCAAATTGACATAAACGTTTTGCACAGATGCCAATGTAGTCCAGACATGTGATCGAAGTTGGAGCGTGGTAGGACATGTGCCTGACACACTGAATTGTGGGATGTGAAGATTGTATACATGCCTGGCAATGCCGGGAGGTCTTTCTGGGCTCGACCTACGCAACAATGGTGGATGCATCTGGGAAGTGTTCTCCATCTAAAGGGATTTGTTGAGAAAGAGAATGGAGAGTAAAGGGCCATAAGACGAGGCTGCAGGAGTCAGTGCAGGATTTGTTTGTCTGTATGACCATCGGTCCCTTTCCACAATGATTAGTTTGGGTGTGACGGAAGCCGCTGTGCAAATATTGGGGCCCACCAGTCCCCCTCAGCACCTGCTACCATCACAGGGCCTTCGTCTTCCCTTATCTTTCCCAAAAATGCCTCAATTACCACTGCATTTGTTATCTGTACAAAGAAGACCAGGCTCCAACGAGAGGGGCAGTCCAGCGCCAATTGACTCTCAGCTGGTGTCCTGACACAAGCAACCACAAAGCCAAGGAGTTCTCTTTCCTTCTTAATGCTGATCTGAGTGTGAGCACCACAGTAGAGGATTATAGGTCATTGGGTCATTGAGACATGGTGCAGGGTGCAGAATACATACAAATGAAGTTAGTGCTCTTGATAAACCTTTTCTGTGCTAATCATACTTAGTGTTAGTTAAAATGGGGATATCCATGTTAATGGCAGATCAAATATGTCTGTGCTTTCTGACCCATTTGTCCTATCATCTTTAGTTCTGCACAGTTTTGTCTTCACATTTTCCATGAATATACAATATTCATTTGGCTTTAGTTGCATTGTAAAAATGTTTTTTCCCTAGCTAGGCAAACGGCACTGAATTCACAATCCAATTGTGAAATGGAGACACTGTGTGAATCGAGTGTGCATTGATAATTAATACAGATGATTAACATATGTTAATGTGTAAACTTTCTTCATGAAATATATATTCTAACAATAAGCTTTATCCATATATCACATTTACCATTTTCTTCAATTGTTTAAAATAATTTATCGGAACAACCTGACAAATTATTTAAATGGTGGCTTTAACCTATGTGAAATAAAAAAAAAAATGTTGGAGATGACATTCAAGTTATAAGTAATCCAATTTAATTTATGTCCACAATGTTTTAAATATGCAACAGATGGCTATCATTCTAGAAATGTATATATTATAGAGACATTTTCACTTAGGCGTGTATTCACTTTTGTTGCCAGCGGTTTAGACCTTGAAGGACAACTTCAGGGCAAATTGTACTTAGGGGATAATAACACATTGGTACCAAGTTGACCATTCTTTGGGATATGTTTTCATGCTAAACAAATGTGCCCAGTTTTAGTGTGAACATATAAATAACTCATACCGCTAGTTGTGAGGGCGTGGATGATGGAAAAATAAATAAATATTTTATACCACTAAAAAGGCTCAAAATTGCACCACACTTTCATGGTAGCATAATGAGGGTCCCTACATGCAACCCGAAGCATTGACAACTTTGTAAGTGTACAGACAGTTTATTAAAAAAATAGTTTAAAAGACACTACAGTTTGCGTATACAGCCATTCGCCATCTTCGGAAAGCTGACTCGACTAGTCAAACCACAAACTCTGTGCTACGTGAGCTGAACTGTGAGCAAGTTGTGTTTGATTTTATTGCATCACCAGCTGTAAGTCTTGCTCATTGATCTGCAAGCATGACTGCAAAACCTCTTGCCATGGGGGATTCCAAGTCACAGTTCAGCTGACGTAGCAAGGCGTTCGTGGTTCGACTGGTCAAGTCTGTTTTCCGAACTCGTACCGAACCGTGATGTATGAACCGAACCGTGACTTCTGTGTATCATTTCACCCCTAATATGTATATATGTACAGTACATGCACATACATATGTACTGTAAAGAAATAAAACCAAGCAGTAATTGCAACCCTGTAGAAGTTATTATTTTTAAATAACCACATTTTGATCCACTTGTTTGTTACCTCATCTTATACAACACACTGCAAGTCGTTGCTTGGGTGTACATTCTTTAATGACCTGTTTCCAATTATTGAAGAAGAGATGTAGCCATTACTTTTTCTGAATAAAAAATATGACAGAAATCTGTACCTTAGAAGTTTTGCGTTGCTAATGTAAAAAGCAAGGACTGTGACAAGGTTACTTTAGGTGTGCTCTTGTCTTTCAGTGAATGCAGTACGCCTCGAGGATGTAACTGTTAGAGGATTTGTTATTTGGATGATGATAGGAAGGAAGTGAGGACAAGATCTAAAGACAGAAAAAAGAATGACTTTGTTTCACCAGTCTTTAATGAAGTGTCGACAGGTCACATTTCATTATTCCTTATTCAAATTTTACTAAAAAGTATCATTTACATACACTTGTTGGTGACTAAGAGTTTGTAAACAGTTCACAACATTTTGCAACACTATCAGCTGCTCGAGAGCTTGGGACACATTCAAACCCCTGTTATGCTGTCACAAACAACTCACAAATCAAATTTCAACTTAGTGAACTTCTCAGTCACTTCCCTAAGTGTGCTCATGTTAATGCTTTTCTCTCAGATGTGCTAAACCTTGCCCTATCTGGTCATAGAAACTCTTCACCATCCTCTCCAGCTCTCCGCTGGTTTGTTTGAGCGCAGAGTTTAATGTCGGGACTCATACTGTGGAAGTCGGAGCGTGGCAGGTCATGTGCTTGAACGCTGTGTAAATTATTGATAAGTTCAAAAAAGGATTAGCCCTCTGGGTGTTGTGGAGTCGACTGCACTGGGGTCAAAGCGCACTAACCCCTGTTCATTCCAAATCTTGTTTGACATTAATGTATTCCTGTTAAATGCATTCAATCTTACAGGAAAGATTGGTGTGGGGGGGTCAGACGCCCCCCCTTTGAATCACACCAACTTGCTCCTCCAGGAATACTCACAACAAACGCCTAAGCATCTGGCGAACAGGGCACACATTTCATTTAACCCATTGTCTGTGTGATGAAGACTACCCCTTAGCATGGCCAAAGATGTGGCATCATAGCTTCAAACACTTATTAGATGTCATTGTGGTTTTGATTGTGATCAACTCAACGGCTTACTTTGGCATAAGCCGTTGCCCTATACTTAAAAATAAATATAGTTGCAATCCAAATTGTTCAACCTCCATTGCAAAACAGTTATTTTGTTAAAAAGAAAGTAAAGAATTTCAGCTGTTTGCAATGAAAAAAATCAAACAAAAGCATTTGAAATTGCTCAAATCAACGACTGCTTCACGTGGCTTCCCCAAACTGCAAATCCAACTTACTGTATAATGACTTCTCCAGGCTCAAAAATACTCAACCCCTTCATGTCAACCAACTTTGGTACTTAGTAGAGCACCCTTATGCTGTTATAACCTGCTGCAAATGAGATGCATAACCCGACACCAGCCTCTGGCAGCGTTCTTGAGGAATCTTAGCCCATTCCTCACGAGCAATGGCCTTCAGTTCAGTTATATTCTTGGGTTTGTGTACTGCAATCACCTTCTTTAAATCAATCCATCAATGACATTTATACTATAAAACCTTTTTTTTATAACAGCAGTCATAAAAAATTGTTTTGACCCAGCCTAAAACCCTCAAGAGAAAGCAACAACAAGTGATGCACGTTGGCTAGGAATTACTCCTTATTAGGTGAAACCTAGGAAGTGACCTAGAGTGCAGCTGGACTCAAAGGAGTGGCCAATCCTCTTCTGGCTGTATCGGGAGGTGAATCTGAAGGTACACAGCCCATTGTACTGAGGTCACATTGTTATCAGTGTTCAATTAGTGCCCATAAATGGAGAGAAGAATGGGTGGTCTGTGACCACAGTCTTTTTGTAGCATCAACACAATTCAGTGGTCTTGGGCAGGGACAATGGGACGCACTTTGGATATGTACTTTTTGAGAAGTCACCAGGCGGAAACGTGATCCCCAACAGAAATGACGTGGGCACCAGCATATCGAGTTGGGCACATTATGGAGACAAAAGGAGTAATCAGGCCACATGGTCCTGAAGCATGTTCCAAGGGTTTGGGTCCTCTTAGGATCAACATGACATCAGGTAATGTACCTCGATACAACTCAGACTCCAAAAATAAATAAATAAACTGCCTGTCATCCATTGTCACATATCAATGAGTTTTAAGTGGGGACCAAGAAAGGCACATAAACTATTGCAGCATACCATCTGGGGCTTGGAGACGTGGTCCTGCACAAAAAAAATTTGGACAGGAGCAAACAGGCATGAGTCAGACCCACCCGCATTGCCGAGACCACTCCACCAAAGGGACACCAACAGACCACAACCACCGTTGAGTGGGTGTATTCCACACAGTGTACTCCCATCCCACAAGTGTAGGGTATCATAGGGCAACATGAGCAGGTTAGTGACTCTGCCCTTGGGTGGCGCTGGAGCGAGGATATCCCAGTGGAGAGAGGGGAGCCTACCATGCAATTCAGCATGTGTGGTTTATCAAACTGTGCCACTGTACACATTCAGCCCCCTGGGCCAGACTACACTATTTCATAGAACTTACTGAAGAGATGAGTCTTCAGCATAAAACTAAAATGTTGAGTCTGTATCTGTCACATGTGTTGTCACATCATTATACAGAATTGGTCCTTCCTCTTGCTGTATTTTTTACAAATTATAGGAACAGTAAGGAGGCCTGCATCTTGTGACACATGTTTAGTTAAGTATGGCAGCACCAAATCAGTCAGATAAGTAGGGGAAAGTAGATGTAGTGTTTTGTAGGTTAATATTACAACTTTGAAATCAGCCCTGCCTTAATGGTCAGCCAGGGTAGAATGAAGCCAGAAAAGAGAGCATTACAATAATCCAACCTTGAGGTAAATAGAGCATGGATTTACTTTTCTGCTTCACTCCTTGACAAAAGGTTTCTAATTTATTCAATGTTCGAAGATGGAAAAAAAGCTGCTCTTGAGATTTGTTTTACATGTTCGTCAAAAGCGAGATTTGGGTTCAGTGACACCAATGTCTGCTATAACTTTACAACCATCTATGTTTATTGTCCGATTTGACATCACGGGCCTATTTTAACGATCTAAGAGCACGGCATGAAACGCATGGTGCAAGAGCGCTTTGGGCGCGTCCAGATCCACTTTTGCTGGTTTGATGGCGGAAAATAAGCACATCCTTGTTCGGATGATACTTGGTGGTTTATCACCTTCAGAAGTGCAGTGTCACTACTATGATATGGTCTACACCCAGACTGGAGCTTTTCATAAGCATTTTTAGTTTAGGAAGTTGAGAATGAGAAATACATTGAGTTTCTGTGAATTTTTAGATAAATGGTAGATTTGAAATAGGCGGGTAGTTATTTAGACTTTCTCGGTCAAGTTCTTTTTAAGTGGCTTCACTACAGTCTTTCTTAGGGTATTTCGTACACACCCAGAAGCTACGAAGCAATTTATTATTTTTAGCATATTTGTGCCAAGCACAATTTAGTTGGAATAGGGTCCAGGTGACAGCTGGAAGGCTTTGAGGCCTTTACTATTTTAGTGAAAGATTCTAGGTATACTGGTCTAAAAAAACTCAAGTGTCCTTCCTAATTTAAGGTCCTTGTTCTTTGCAATCCCAAGACATGAGCATTTAGGAGAATTATGCTTTTCATCAAAAAAAATTGTTTTCGAATGGAAATGATATTTTCATCAAAACAGCTAAGGAATTCATTACTGAGGCCAACTTTATTTGCATAATTTTGCTTTTAGTTAACTCTATCAAAACATGTATCAAACATACATTTAGGATTGTTTTTGATCTCTTCAATTAAGTGGAGAAATAGGCTGATTGAGTATAAGTACAGAGTGCATTTCGGTAATGCAGAGTACAGTCATTCCAAGCTACTCTAAATATTTCCAATTTTGTAGAATGCCATTTCTGCTCCAGTCTTCCAGTGTATGTTTAGTTTTTAGGGGTGCAACTGCAACCACTGTGTTACACAGGGTTAGGTGTACATCTTCAGTTAGAAAATTTCCAGATGTGTTTAGCTACAGTATACAGTACCTAACTTAATTTTGTCAGTGAAATAAAATATTGTATATATCTTTCTATATTTTTTCCAATAAAAAACAGGTCATCAAATGTATTAGGCATCAAATGTATTGTGTTTTTTATTGTACTCACAGTCTGACATAATTAATCCCTACTGTAATCATATTTTAACAGAAAATAAAAACATATTAAAAACTGTAGGTGAATTTTGTTTATCAAAATAACACTTCTAGTCTGCATTTACCTGTAAAACATAAAAGTCCCAAATATGATGCATTAACCAGATTCATTCGATGACGTGAACAAATTGACTTTGTCATTTTTAATTAGAAATACAAGTGCAGGACATAAGCTTAGCCTAGGATATAGCCTAGAATATAACCAGCTGATTGACAAAGCCACTTTATTAAAATGGTTGTATATATATATATATATATATGCTTCAATGCATTTAAGGGTGTGGTCCTGTTCAAAACAATCTCCTGAACTCCAAACTGAATGTCAGAATGGGAAAGAGAAGTGATTTAAGCAATTTTGAGCGTGGAGTGGTTGTTGGTGCCAGACGGGCCGGTCTGAGTATTTCACAATCTGCTCAGTTACTGGAATTTTCATGCACAATCATTTCTAGAGTTTACAAAGAATGGTGTGAAAAGGGAAAAACATCCAGTATGCGCCAGTCCTGTGGGCGAAAATTCCTTGTTGATGCTAGAGGTCAGAGAACAATGGGCCGACTGCTTCAAGCTGATAGAAGGGCAACTTTGACTGAAATAACCACTCGTTACAACCGAGGTATGCAGCAAATCATTTGTGAAGCCACAACACGCACAACCTTCAGGCAGATGGGTTACAACAGCAGAAGACCCCACCGGGTACCACTCATCTCCACTACAAATAGGAAAAAAGAGGCTACAATTGTACATTTGAAGACTGGAAAAAGTTTGCCATGTCTGATGAGTCTCGATTTCTGTTGAGACATTTAGATGGTAGAGTCAGAATCTGGCGTAAACAGAATGAGAACATGGATCCATCATGCCTTGTCACCACTGTGCAGGCTGGAGGTGTAATGGTTTGGGGGATGTTTTCTTGGCACACTTTAGACCCCTTAGTGCCAATTGGGCATCATTTAAATGCCACGGCCTACCTGAGCATTGTTTCTGACCATGTCCATCCCTTTATGGCCACCATGCACCCATCCTCTGATGGCTACTTCCAGCAGGATAATGCACCATGTCACAAAGCTCGAATCATTTTAAATTGGTTTCTTGAACATGACAATGAGTTGACTGTACTAAAATGGCCCCCACAGTCACCAGATCTCAACCTAATAGAGCATCTTTGGGATGCGGTGGAACGGGAGCTTCGTGCCCTGGATGTGCATCCCACAAATTTCCATCAACTGCAAGATGCTATCCTATCAATATGGGCCAACATTTCTAAAGAATGCTTTCAGCACCTTGTTGAATCAATGCCACATAGAATAAGGGCAGTTCTGAAGGCGAAAAGGGGGTCAAACACACTATTAGTATGGTGATCCTAATAATCCTTTAGGTGAGTGTATATTTACACATTGACCAAGCCATTAAAACATTTATAGTAAACACATTGACAAAGTCTGACAAGCAAATAGATTCATGTATCCTCTTAGCCATGGGAAGAATTATTACAACAGACTTGAAGATTAGACAACATGCAATCTGATGATATTCCATAAGTCAAGTAGCACCCTGTTTAACTGAACCAGGGTTCATAGTTCATACTGCCCAGTGAGGACCCGCTTGCTGAACCACCGGCTGACTGGCCCATTGTTATTCTCACATGGCCGTCAAACTCCCTTAACCTCATACATGGCTTTCTTGTTCTCTCTCGCCTAAATTAAGTTTAGATTGAAACAGCTTTATTGGCATGGGGAACTGAGGAATGAGGGTTGCCTTGCCAAAGCAATCTATCTTTTTCTTTCTCTCTCTATCTCACATTCTCTTACCACAAGTCTTCAGATGTATGTATAGAAACGTATGAATGTGTTTTTTCTTAGTTTTTTCCTCGCCTGTGTCTCTTGGCAGTTGTGAGAGGCCTGTCAACCCTAATGGTAATCAAGGACACAGGGACATGAGCACAGTGCTCTGGGGAACCCCTCCTGTGTGTGTAGAGTGGACTCATTAAACTAGAACAGAGGCACAGGTTGTCAGCCGCCCTCTCACTTCCTGGTCTTTTGAGAACCCATAGACCAAAAGTACTTCAGGGCATCTACTGTTGAGGTGTGATGTTGCGTTATTTGCAGGCGGATGTTTTTTGTGTGCTAGCACGTGTGGCCAGGGTTCATATACATGGTTATGAACAACATACAATGGCTAGACAATTTGACAACTTGTCTTTCCTTTTATAAGTCCTAGTCTGATTCTCCATCCTTGCACTTTCCTGCATGTTCAATACATTTCCCAGGATGCCTTCTTTGTAGCATGAGGTTAGAAGGGTGGCAGGGTATTCTGATGGTCATGTCAAGTCAAGCACATTTATCTCACTAGCAGTATTAATCTGTTAATTATCCTGAATTATTTCTGTAAGGCTCACCATGGGAGAGGCTGGACTGAATGTGTTAGAGGTTAAAGAGTGATTAACCCACACTACATGTGCATAGGTAGCCACCCAATGTGGGTTGTAAGAGCACTGTCAGAGTTGGAGGCAGGTTCCTTGAGAAATCCATTACTATGTTCAACCCACAGATTCAAGGGCAAGAGCACAGGGTTCAGTTGCTGCCACATTTCACTTCTAATTGAAGAAAAGAAAAAGACAAATTACTGCACATTTCTTTGTAATCTTTGAAAAGGTCTATATTTGAATTACGTTTAAATGCACAACAGTACCACAATCATTATACATTTAAAATTTAAAATGTTATTAACCAAAGTATCCAAACTGGACCTAGGTCCCTGAACGTGAACCCCGTTGTCTCTCTCGACACACTCAGCTAAACGAAGAAACAGTACTACAAGAGCGGCTGCAATTAATTGGCTGCAAATCTCTCCCTTAAAGAAGCCATTAAGGCTGGCCAATTGCTCTTAAGTTTGTTTTATTTAATTAATAAAGTGTGTGTGATAAAATGGAGCCTTATCAAACAAGCCTTTGCTCCCATTAAGCCACCCAAGTAAAAAAAAAGTATATTTAAATTATACTCCAGTATTATACTTCTAGTATACTTATGGTTAACCATAAGTATGTATTCAATGTATTTAAGTATATTTGAAGTATACTTTCAAAATATACATACCAAAATAATATATTAGAAGTATATTTAGGATAAATAAAATACATTTCAAGTACATTTAAATATAC
>JACXGM010002751.1:0-22139 GCA_016801145.1 Umbra pygmaea | reverse complement strand
CTGACACTGGTCTTCAGGCATTCTCCCCAGTCTTCCTCCAGACTCTGGCACCTTGATTTCCGAATGACATGCAAAATTGGTTGTTGTTTTGTTGTGCTGCTTCTCTGTAGCCCAGGTCAGGCGCTTCTGACTCAGTCCACTGCTTCCGCAGGTCATCCAATGTCTGGAATCGGTCCTTCTCCACAATCTTCCTCAGGGGCCAGTCACCTCTTGTCGTTGTGCAGTGTTTTTTGCCACACTTTTTCCTTCCCACAGACTTTCCACTGAGGTGCCTTGATACAGCACTCTGGGAACAGCCTATTTGTTCAGAAATTTATTTCTGTGTCTTACCCGGGAGTAAAAGCCTCAGGAATCTTTTGCAGGTGTTTAGAGTTAATTAGTTGATTCAGATGATTAGGTTAATAGCTCATTTAGAGACCCTTTTCATGATATGCTAATACTTTGAGATATGGATTTTGGGTTTTCATGAGCTGTATGCCAAAATCATCAGTATTAAAACAATAAATGACCTGAAATATTTCAGTTGGTGTGCAATGAATCTAACCTATATGAAAGTTTAATTTTTATCATTACATTATGGAAAATAATGAACTTTATCACAATATGCTAATTTCTTGTATATGGAAGTGAGTAGTAGTGCATATTGTCCGGTAGATACTGAAGTGAGAACACAATTGGCACAGCAAATAAACCATGACAATATCACAATCAATGAGAACTCCCCTCTCACGATTATTTCTTTGATGTTTGCAACACTTTTAAATAACTAGAGTATATACATAATGTTTTATGAAAGGCATCTACCATTCAACTGAATCCCCAAAATGATCAAATCCTGAGATTCTGAGCTCTAATGTAGTTATCTGTGTCCATCATTCCTTCTTCATTTTACATTAACATTTTAGTCATTCTGCAGATGCTCCTATCCATAATGACTTACAGTTAGCGCATACATCTGGTTGGAAGGATTGTTTAGCTTCCAGTTGATATGGCTACAGCTCGCAATTCATTACCAGCAACCACTTCGTCATCCCCTGCCAATGTGAGCATCCGTGTCTGTGTAGCACACCAGCTTGTCACTATATATGTACGCTCAAATGCAGTATGAGCGTCTGGGAGAGTCCATTTTCATGTGCATCTCCCTGGCCGATCAAAAAGAAAAAAAAGAAAATATGTGTACGGTGCTTCTGAAAGTCTATAATCATTAGAGGTCTTATTTCCTCCCCCTCAGAAGGCGGCATTTCCACTCCCCGTATCCTTGGAGGCATCAGCCACGGCCTGTACTAGCCTGCTGAAACCCCAGCACCATACACCCTGACATTCTAAATGGAAAGCAGACATTCTAAGTGATGGAGGGAGGAGAGCCGCCAAGGAGAGGAGAAGAAAGAGGGGGAGGTTGGAAAGGAAATGTGCAATCATCTTCACTGTGGGGGATTGGCACTGCTGGAAAGCGGTGATAATGCAGTCTCGCTCGGGCCTACCACCGCCTAGAATATCTTAAACAGGATTGACATGAAATAGAACGAGGCCCATCTAAATCGATCCTGTATTTTCTTTATTTTTTTTGCATTTATTGCTGTGTCAATCATGATGGACGAAACTTGAATTGACTTCCAGCGAGGCTCATCTAGGTTTTAAGTGGAACAGCTGCTTTTTTGTACCGGCTGTTGAAAAGAGGTGCTTAGTTGTTTTCGAACATACATTCTCAGGTAATGGCCCCCTATTATTCAGGGGAGACACATCAGTCGTGTTTACCCTAACGGGGGGAGGCAAGTGGACCCTCTAGATGATGGTGGCGGGTGATTGCTGTTGCCAGAGGGCCCACCTAACCTAGGTCCCCTGTGGCGGAACATACTCTCCATCTGTGGTGCTGGTAGTGGTTGGGTTGTCGGTGTGTATTAATCTCCCACTGAGGCTATAGGTAAGAGTTTCTCACATTTCATTTGGGACAAACTTGACAATGCTGTTATCATGCTGACGACAGCATATTGACAAATGGCTGACTTTGAAACAGGATGTATTGCGCTCTAGGTGCATGGCTATTTAATTTTTTTTTCAGTATGAAGTTAGGCCTAGAATATATGTACTGAATGAAGAATAGATAAATGAATCGATACAAACAGCATCAGCACCCACCAGATACAAAGCTCACTCTTTGTCCAGTGTTATTTCATGCATTTAACGGTTCTACTAATAACAATGACGTTATGGGGGAGGAATAATGACATTGTTGCAGGCTTGCCGGGCTGTTTTTAATCAAAAGGGAATCACAGCGAGCCCACTGGTTCTATGTTTACTCTGGATCATATTTTTTCCACTGGGCACAGCTAAATAAGGCCAACAGGAAATGCTGAGAAGCATTTCTCTACAGCTCTTTCATTTCCCTTGCCACACCGTTTCTTTGCAAATATTGTCCCCCAAGTGAGATTTCAAATGCCAGATCGAACTGAATAATGCTGGACCATTTGGAATTTTTCGACTTGTGTCAATTAACTGCTGTGGAATTGGATTCTACAAGAATAATTGGTTACACGGACACTAATTTACATGGTATAACACAATTGCACTTATTTTTTTATTTATTTAACCCTTATTTAACCAGGTAAGTTGACTAAGAACAGTTTCTTACTTACAGCAACGACCTGGGAGCAATTAGGGTAAAGTGTCTTGCCCAAGGACACAAAAACATTTGGCTCAGTCGGGAATCGAACTGGCAACCTTCTGACTACAAGTCTGACTCCCTACCCACTGAGCCATCTGCACCCCTAATGCGATGCTATAGCACCATATTTCTGAATTGTCAGTCTACTCCTTCAGAGATGATAAGATTTATAATAAAACAAGCGTTTGATGAATTTGACATTATAAAGGCCAACCAATAGAAAACAATGAAAGCAACTTAACTGGCAATTGACATTGGTATGTTACCCCATTAAGGTGTTGTGTTTCTAATGATAATGTAACCCAACCTAGTGTCTGGTATCGCATAATGTCTAAGAGCTGCACATATTGTATTCTACAGCCATAGATGTTGTGCTTTGGCAGAGGCTTCTCTGCTGCCCCTAAATCCCTGGAGTCCCATAAGGCCAGAGCCTAAAGCCAGCCTTGGGGAATGTTTTCCGTGAGCTCCATCTCAGATAACACAAACTACATGGGAGGCACAGAAAGAGAGGGAGGGTGTGAGGGCGATAGATAAAGTGTGTGTTAGAGAGAGGTGAAGTCAAGAGATTAGATTCTCAGAATCTTCTATTCTGAAGCATGCAGTATGTTTGGGTACAGCTGATATTAATATTGTACACCAGGGGTCACCAACCCTGGTCCTGGAGAGCTACCATCCTGTAGGCTTTTGCTTCAAATGCAAATAATTCAGCTCATCAACCAGCTAATTAGTAATATCAGGTGTGCTAAATTGGGGTTAAAGTAAAGAGAGTCAGGATGGTAGCTCTCCAGGAACAGGGTTGATGGGCACTGCTATACACAATTGCCACATCGGAAATAGACTTGAATGGCGTAGAGCAGTGGTTCTCAACCGTTTTTGTGCCAGTGCCCCCCATCCATTATCCAGGTCCCTTACCGACCCCCATCAAATAAGATGTAGACTATTTGCCCTGTTATTATCACTACTGTTGTTATCATTGTTGTTACTATTGTTATCATCAACAATTATTAAAAAAGTCCATAATTGAATGACAAAAAACATGTTTAATAGTTGCCCTCTTAAGGATCGTTTCGTCGCTAGCCAGACTTTTTGGCCAAAAAAGGTGGATTAGAATCACTGCTCTCAAGTACAGATGTATACTGTGCGTATACATGTTTGACATGTAAAGAAAGCTTAGAAACACACAAACTTAAAACAAGTATCTTTTTTACAGTAGCTACTACAACAATAACATTGTACATAATATTGTGAGGTTAATGCTTTGTAAACAAAATTATTATTATATTGCAACTCAGCTAAAGCGAAAAGTAAGTTGATACTTACAGTAAACTACCGTTGTCTTTTTTGTCATCCAAAGAGTACCATCAATGAAAAAGATCATGATTTTTTTCTGTTTTTTTAATGTTTCTGATTGTTGTGTAAAGAAAATCAGAAACATCATGCAACTTTACCACGAACTGCGTTGTGTATGAAGAGTCACCTACAATTTTCTGAACAATACACCATCTAAAACGTGTCAGAGCCACTCAATACTTCCTGATTTGGACATCTTCGGTAATGTAGATGTTTAAATGTATCTGATTCGTCATACTACGCTACTGGAAGATATAGATACATATCTCTTTGTCTGTTTAGTACATCTGTCGTTACGCACAGAAATGTCATCAAGGAACGTTCTCGAGTGACAGTACAGAAATCAAATCATAACCGAATCGTCTGAATGTAGACAGCCAATGAGCTGTTCAGTCATATAGGATTGATCCTTCTGATCAACACAGAATATAAGGTACAGTTGTGCGTAATGGTATTCTTTGTTTCCTGGTCACTAGCGGTCGCATAGCAGTATTCAAGACGCAAAAGATAGTTTCTGTTTTCCGACTTAAACAGTTGTGATTATGAGAACTGTTTTAGGTAACACTATCATGTTTTTATAGTTATTTATATGAAAATCCTTTGTTTGGACACTTGGGACACTTTGGCACATATGGGCACAATCGTGAGGGACACTTGTGGTCCTCTTACATAACAGTCTACAGCTCTTTGGCTTATCATTCTACAATTTTAGACATATGCTGTCCTTCCCTGGGGGACAATTAGAAGTGTTTTCAGCCTCATATTTCAATATATGGCTTTTTTGGCATTCGACACAAGGGGCCCTATCTTACACCCGGTGCAATTGACTTTTCACAACAACGCATGTATCATTCCTATCTTGCACCCGACGCATATGGGACTTTTCCCTACACAGTCGCGCATCGGTAAATTAGGGAATGAACTTTCGTTCGTTGGGTGGTTCAGCAAAAAGGAGAGGCGCAAACGTTCCCTGGTGCTAACTTGCAGTTCCCAAAAACAATTACGCCACTGACCAGGAAAAACCTGGTTAAAAGTCAGTGACATGTTATTCAGATGCAATTTTAAGGGCCATAATGTAGCATGTGCACAACGCACATACACTTTACTCCTCTCATCGACACAAATGCAGCAGTTCCTATTATTGCAATACATAATTAGAAGGAAACATATTACCACACAAGGGAAGTCATTGTGGTGTCCAAAGATGTGAAAAAATAGGCATACATCTAGTGTACACATTTACCCAAATTATTCCGAATGAATTATTTGAACTGTACATCAACTGCAATAGAACCCATTCAATCATCATACAAGTCATTTGCAATGCTAATAGTAAAATCACCCATGCCTTTGCAAATTACCCTGGCTCAAGCCACGACTCATTTATGGCAAACTCCACAGTGAGCCTGAGATATCGCGCCTCAAATTCTGTTTTATTTTTTTCAAATGCACCCCAAGTGTTCATCAATGCCACCACAAAATTATGGTCATTATGGTTTCATGGTCAGTTATGGTGAGGGAGATGGACTTTGCCAATGGGAAATGTTGAGAGAGCAATCCAGCGATGGATACCACTCATCTTCCTGTTTATCCCCATTCAGTGCTTGGCCCACTTTGAAAGTGAAACACCAAGTATTGGAAAATAGAATGTCGATACAGTGTTTAATATGCGTGCATTTCTGGCTTGCTCAAGGCGGTGATGCCTCACCTTAGCAGAATGGGAAACAGAAGCCCAGGTGCTCCATTCCCCAAGAGACTGAAGGAGCTGGAAGAGGGGAGGAAAAGTCTTTGAAGCCCCAGGAGAGGGACATTATTGTGGGCGGTAGAGGAGTCACAAGCCCCAAACACACACAAGCTGGTGGCTGAATGTCTAAATTTTAGCTAATGTGGAATTCGCTTGGCAATTTCCCTGACAGAAATGCCTCCATCTCTAATAGAAGTTACCTGAGTTCTTATTTTGATGTTCCAGTTTCCATTGATGTGATGTTTATAAAGGAATACTTAAGTAACTTTTTGTAGTGTTGGATAAGTTGTGTATCAAAATGGACTTGCAGTATAAACCCATGTTCTTTAAATATCTTCCTATTATGCGTTCAGTTGAATTTGTACTCCTTGAAAATGCTGGCAAGCAACAGCATGTTGCTTATGCTTAGAAACATGATGTATCTTGCATTTATCAGAGGATATGCCAACATATGCAGTTCTTAGATTAATGTCTGATTGAGCAACCCAAATGACACTTCCAACATACACCTACAACAGTTCCCAACCATAAATCTTTATCCATGTAGTTAGTGTACATTTACAGTCACAGAAAAACTCTGACAGTGAAATTGTGAACCCCCCCCCAAAAAATACACGTTTTGCACACGCTAAGGTGCTTAGATTAAACACATTTTGGGGGGGATTTGATGTTGCCTGGCTTTTTCTATATCCCTATTTTAATCCATCTTCTTTCACTATCCCCTTTTCTCTGTTGAAACTTCCCTTTCTTCGACATCAAACCATGCTCCCTCCTGCTTTTCTCTGCCCCTTTCGCCAGTGGCCCCCTCCTGACATGCCGAGCTGCAGCCTGAGATAAGAGCTCCTCCGCTAGGTTGGCGTAGAGGTGCGAGAGAGACAAGGTCTGTCTTCTACCCTGACTCAACTCCGACCCGACTTGTTTTCAGACGTCATTAGTTATGGACGAATAACATCAGTCCATCTGCTTTTCAAAGTGAAACCTGCCTTTCGCTCTACCCTGGCCTGGCTCTCTTTAAGCCTCACTTTCAATCTCTTATTTCTGTAGACAGCTCTAAAGGATCTCTGAACTTCCCCCGGCAACAGTATTGTCAGTGGATCAATCTGAATCAGATTAAGACATAGTAAAGGACCAGCTCACATTTTTGTATTTTATTTCCCACATGATGATGAAACTGAGATGACTGCTATGTTCGTTCAATGCAGAAGTCTGATCTGGAACTGGTTTTACCCCCCCATCTTTCTCTCAACACATTTCTCAAGTTGCAAACCTATGGGAACAAGTTGATATGTGCATCAGGTTCGACGTGTAAGAAAAAACAAACACGTTCTTAGCTTCCCTGCTGTCACTGCTGTGAGGTTTGGTATGTGTAACCACTCATTATGTTGCTAGGATAGATATTTTGGCAGAGTTTGAGTGACTTCATGTTGACAAACTTTGAAGCACAGAAACAAGATCAGAGTTTTTTTCTCACCCTCCATATATTTCCTCTCATGTGTTGCAGGGATCTCTATAAGCAAATTGCCATGTGCATCAGGTGAGAAGCCAAGTTTTTCTTGCTGTCACATTGCTGAAAGCTTTAGTAAATGGCACTGATAAGTGTGCTACCAGGATACATATTTCGGTAAAGTTTGAAGCGCCTCACCCCTCAATGTCTACTCATGTTGAATCTCACAGACCAGATCAGTGCTTGACACGGTACTAGGTGGCAGAGCATATTACCCATGTAAGGACATAGGCGCTAAAAACATGGCTATAATTATTGATCATTTATCTTATTATGTTATACACCCATTCAGTACTAACTGCTGTATCTTGTGCATTGTTAACACTGATTGCGATCAATATTGAGGGATACTATATCACTCTTGAGTTTATATTTTGAAATGTATTTTTAATGTTCTGATTTAGACTTTCCTTGTTTCCTATGAGTTGTATTATTTTGTTCTTGACTTGGTGAAGACAAGCACTTTTCTACACCTGCAACAACATCTGCTATCATGTCCATGTGACCAATTAAAATGTGACAACTTGAAACACAGTTATTTTCCCCCACTCCAGCAGAGGGATCCATACCAGGGGTCATAATTCCCAAAGGTCCTTGCCCAGCTCAAGGTACCAATACAAGTTTCAGAGGTGTGCGTCTGTTTAAGGCGTGAGCCAGACATGGGGTTGCTGAGCCTGGTAAAATGAAACCAGAGGGACACCCATGTTCCAGTGATCAGGACATCCCTTTGTACATGTTTCCATTCATCCAGAAGCACCTAGTCAGATATGGCTTGGAGCAGCCATCACCCTGCGCTCTCCTGTTTTGATTAGCCCACCATAACAAGGCCTACAGAGGCTGAGCCTCACTACACCCTCATTAGGAGTTGCAATCACAAGATCCAAGGAGAGTTTAATGTGGTTTGCTGCCTTGCTTCCAACACATGCTCACAGTTGAGTTTAAATTGGAACAGTACTATCTGTGTAATGCATTACCTTTAGCCAGCTCATGTAAGGCTGTGGTTCTCGAAACACTCCTGGGGGACCCCCAGCCATGCCATATATTAGATGTATCACAGAGCTAGCACACCTGAATCAAATTGACAACTAATCATCAAGCCCTTACCTGCTTGAACCAGGTGAGCTAGTTCAGGGTTAAAACCAAACTGTGAGAAGGCTGGGGGTCCCCGAGGAGAGGTTTGAGAACCACTGATGTAAGGGGATGTTCAGGAGGTGTGTGATGTTCTGGTTTAGGAGTGGGGATGTTTAGGATTGTAGTGTCATTTTTCAGGTGGTTTCAGGTGACTCAGTGGTGAATATAAACTTGTAATTAACAGGTTGCTAGTTTGATTGCCGACTGCCAAATACAAATGGTCGTACTCGTGAGCAAACCACTTTACCCTAAGTTTCTCCAGGGGATGTCCTTGTACTTACTGTGAGTTGCTCTGGATAAGAGCTTCTTTTATACAGTATGACTAAAATGTCATTGTAAATGCTTAACCTCACAAATATACCTGTATTTTAACATGATTTGAATCCTGGAAGAGATTAGAGAGACACTTCTGCCACCTGGGTCCTCTTTAATATATCCTCCACCCCCCCACCAGGCAGTTGTTTTTCACTATTAACTGGAATTACAGGGGGGACAAAAACAAACAGTGTGTCTGTTTGGGCAGTTTGTTTTCTGAGTGGAATTTCAGTCAATATGTACATTTCCTCCAGTCCAGCAGTGACCCCAAGGCCTTCTCATAAGGGCTTGGTTGTAATTCGATGTTGTCTATGGATTTGTTTTCTCTGTGAAAAGCCACTCTCTGCATGAACTCCAAAGCCACTACAAAAGACTATGTACTAGTTTGAATTAGTCAATCATTCTGGTTGGAGAAAGGGAGAGAACAACAGAGTTAGCACAAGAATTTAAAAATAAAACCGGCCTTTAGTATTGTGAATGAGACAGCCAAAAGTGACCATAACTCAGTGATTTCTGCTGATGTGATGGTAGTGTGGAACTTTAACCCAGTTACAGCTAAAAGCCGACTTTCGCTCGTGCTGGCCTTTTTAATGGAGTTCTCCATTAGGCTGGAGACTGCACTTCACAAGGGTAAGCGTGCTAAATGACTGCCTCTGTTGCTAATGCTTAATTGCCATTTTCCAAGCATCAGTTAACACCAAATCTAATCCAAGGGTTATCAAAACTTTAGTCGTTGGTATGTCTCAAGCGTCATATTCTAACTGGTCTGGTGCTCAGAACACAGATGACTTCTGACCACTATGATATAGTGATCAGCCTGAGCGAGGGAGCCGAAGATCCAGTTGACACTAGACCACCGACCGCTGCACTCTAATGGCTTCTCACAAGTGCATGTCTATCATTTGAAGTCATTAAGTCTGACTAAAACTGTTAGAACTCTTTTCATTAAACCAAACAACAGAGACCGTAATCAAGGTTGCAGTTCTAACAGGATGAAACGACGGGTTCCATCGTTGGAAGCCGAATCAGAAATAATTGGCGGTTAGCCGCCGGCAATGTCACAAAGACGTAATGAAGGATGTTTTAAACATCATGTGAGCACCCCCACCCCGCTTTCTTCATAATTTCTCAGGGCCATCCGCCCCCTCCCCTTCACTCACTATCTGCTCATCCTGGGCTCACAGTTTTATCCTCTATCTGTCTGTCTTCTTCAATTCTTTTTCACAAACCTGTCTGTCGCCTCTCAGGAGTTCTTTTGGCCGTGGCTGGCTGTCAGCAGGCCTGCAGACAAGCACCTCGGAGGAAGCGCTTATGCAGACGTGACGGTCTCGGGAGTCAGTGTTAGCGTGTGGGTTTGTGAGTTGAGGCCTCCAGGGGAGGGCCTGAGTTACATAATCCCAGTGGGCCAGAGGGTGAATCTGACATCTTCTCTTTCCTTCTCTGTCTATCTCACATTGTTCAAGTTCACATTTTGTTTATTGTCACATGCACAAGAGACGCTTGTGTTATTGCATGTACAGTGAAAATATTTGGCCACAGTTCAGCAATAAAGGCTATTAAAAGGAATTAAAAGAACACTTGTTCTCGCTTTTCACTCTTTTTATTCACAAACTCCGTAACAATCTCTTACAGACTGTTGCTGACACACCCTCTGTCACACACTCGCATGATCCATATCGCTCACTCTTCCACTCTCTCATTTTAGCTCTGTCCATTTGTCCTTCTGACTCTCGGCCAGCTGGGCCAATCTCTGAGCACACAGCCCACGCAGAGCACACACCCACAGCACCGGACCAGGGCCAATGGAGCCCCTTCTTGAACAACAAACCTCCCCGCAGCTTACATTCCTGTTCTAACTCCTGGGCCTAGCACACCAGCCCACTGTTTTTCTACAATCTCCAATTCCCCCTTCGTCCTCATATCCCATCCCCTCCCCTGGGTCAGAGCGCTGATTGAGCATAACTGCCCTGTCTCTTTGATCCGTTATGCATCACAGAAAAAAAAGCAGAGGAGAGGGAAATAAAAGAGAGCGCGTGGGTTCGCTTAAAATGTCAGGGCAGGTACAGAGCGCCAGGCGCATCAGATTCAAATGCAGTTCACGCCTGAGCCCCACCCCCCGCCAAGATGCTGAATGATACATCTTTAATCAGGGCATGTCTGCTTTGACACCTACATGTCACCAGAGCATGTTAGAGGCCGCCTGAAGGATGATAATCAGGTTGTGACACAGACAAAGCCTTTAAAGCCTCAATCTTGCGCTGCAGCCCGGGCCTGCTTGCCGCTTCACAATATACTCGGCACTCCACGCTTGTCAAAAATTGTTTATCGTCACTCAGGCAGATCCATATAGGTTTGTGCCGAGTGGCAAGGCATGCATTTTGAGCTGCAGCTGCTGTCCTTTACAGGATTGTGGACTTACAATTATACTGTGCTATCTGCCCTGGACGGTGTTGATTCATCAGGATAAACCCATTGCCTCTAACATGCATGGAACCTCTCTGGCAGAAAGGAAAAGTAATTTTCCCCCTTCCTTCCCCTTCAACAAACCTTGAAAATCTCTCCACGCAGACAGAAGAAGTATTTCTTAACTTCTTTCACACCTTCGTACACAAATTGGATTAACCTATCAGTTAACCTTCAAGAAGAGGGGATAAAACTCAACCACATCTCTAAAACATAAACCTTGTAAAGCCGTGCATGCACCCTGCTGTGTTTTTCCCATCCATTGACAATGCTTCATGTTTAACTCCTTTTCCTAAGTATTTTTTTAATAGAATGTCTGAACCTAAAGCGAGAGAAAAAAAAATGTATAAGCCCAAAACACCAGTGGTTTAATAAGATCTAAAAAGGAATGACAACTACTCAAATGGATGGAACAGGTGGGCAGGTAGGTAGTCACACATCCAGTGTGTTGCCACATCACCCATTTGCAGGAAGTGAGGTTTTAAGAGCCAATTAGGGATCAGAATGTACTCGCCGCGCATCCCAGTAGTCATTATTTCTTTAGCAGATTGGCCGGGTTTGTGACCGAGAGGCGGTTCAGCCCCAGGATCAGTGGAGAAGGAAGACGTGTTTGGAAAGGGATGAGGAGGCCAACGTCTGAGGTAGCAGCAACAGAAGCAGAAGAAGAAAGCAAATAAATAAATGAAAAACAGCCTCACGCGATGCACCTACAAATAGACCCCTCCCTGAGCAGGCTTGTCGTTTTTCATCAGGTTGCCCTCCCCCAAAATGTTAAAACACGGAATGATGAAAGAGAGCAAAAGACTTCAGAAGAAAAAAAGAAAGGGCAGATTAGGTTCTGTCAGCTGACAAATGTACAGAGCACAGACCTGTCTGCTAAACTCCAAAGTAGTGCAGTCACAAACTAGATAAAGAGGACCATGCACTGTTGTCACATCAAATAATGACAGCGCAGGCAAACTAGTTCCATTTGTTGCAGTCTGCATGACATGCATCCCAGTATCAAACAGACAATGTGGGGGTGTCAACAAATATAGCATTGGCGATCGTCAGGACTAGCAAATCTGTGGTCTGTGTTAGAGCAAGAAAGAGCAGCTAACAGTTGGAGACAACGGACCAGCACTAAGAGCTTTTTTTACGCATCCTTCTTGTGTGTGTGTGTGTGTGTGTGTGTGTGTGTGTGTGTGTGTGTGTGTGTGTGTGTGTCTGGCTTAGTTCAGGAAACAGAGTGAGAAGATCAGGTGAGCCCAATGCCTCTTCTGCTAGATGGTGGATAGCTCTGCTTTAGCCATTTTCTTTGTTCTTTAGCACTCAGCCTGGTTCTATGCCTGTGTACCGTGGAGCTGTGAGAGGTAATAGAGACTACTGGGACATCAGTTATCCTGCCAGCTGTCTGAAGAGGCCCAGCATCAAATCCCTGACTTTTGCTTTCCATCCTGGAGCCTGTGACATGAGCCCAGGCTGCAGTGTTTTCGCCTGTTGAATGCCTAAACCAAGCTAGGCAGGCCTTAATGGACGCTGGGGGGGCTGCCGTTTGTAGCATCAGCAACTGCCTCTTCGGGCGCTCAAGTGCATTGGGTCACAGCGGGCTGCCCAGGCAGAGCCGGAGATCAGGTTCCTGGAGCTCCTTGCCTGTCAGGCCCAATCCTCATGCTGCCCTCAAGTTCTGTCCACGGCAAGCTAACAAGGCAGGGTCAGAGTCTTTGCACACTCTCCCGCTCTCCCAGACAGATAGGGAAGAGTACAACAGCATTCCCAGTCTCCATTGGGGTAAATTAAATGAGACACTTGTTACATATGGCACAAAGCTCATGGTCAATGATATATTTGGTCATACTGAGAGACACAGATCATTTCTTTCAATTTCCATGTAGTATTGTTTTTTTCAAGATGGCTTGTTTAATTCTTGTGTCAAAAGTGAATATTTCTAATTTTCTTTTTTTGTAATGTTATGCACAACATTTTATTTGAGTACATTAACATGGTTGTTGATGCAATATTCCTCATTTCATGAAAGACTGTTTTAATTTCCCATTAACAAGCATTCTTGGTCTATGAGGTAAGCTATTAGCAGGACATGAGTCAGCAGATCCCCACCAGTATGAATCTCTCATTTGTAACACTAGAGCAACTCATACATGATAAGGTCAGTACATGAAAGCAATCACTGGTGGATGATTCAAATCATCACAGGGTTAAATCCTGCCAAGGTGGTGTGATTTCCTTATCCTGCATATCACAGCTTTGGGTGATTTTATCAATGATAGGCATGTACTAACTCTTTCTGCTGGATTGTAAACAACCGTGTCTGAATACTGAACTTCTTAGTCTTAGAGGTTAGCTATCTCACACAATCCCCCTTGGGTGTAACGCTTGGAGTAAGAAAGGAACAAAATATGGAACATGTAAACCAGCGATCTGTTTCAACGAGCTTCTCTCTCACATTCAAGGCGGAGGAGGAGGTGATGGCTGTTATCCCGTTTATCCCACTGGGCTCTGCTCCAGGCCCAGCTGTGTGGTCTCCTAACGTGGGCTGGACCTCCTCCTCCCCTCACACTGAAGCCATTACTAAGCCACAGGTTGGTTTATCACACAGGAGAATCTCGCTCTTGTTCCAAGGCCAGCACCTCTATTCGACCTGAGCTGACTAGAACCAGCTGTTGAGGGGCGGGTGGGTGGGGGAAGTGCCCGTGACCTTCTGCAAGACGGGTCTGTCAAATTATACCACTATATTCACTCATGTGGATAGCCAGTCTGGTCGGTGCAAAGGCACAGACACTTAGACATAACCACACATTTCGGGACACCCATCTTAATATTACTCACCGCGCACAAGTGTAACCACACACTCTATGATTTCCATCATTATCATTTGCAGCCACTTCCCACATGCCATGTTATCACTGCATGGCCATGATTGCATGGGTGACAGCACAACCACTCCTACAGATGCAGCTCGCTTTTTTAATTGGCTCACGTTGGGTTGGGGAGTGGCTAGACGATCGGTCCGAACCAGTCAAACCGTATGAAGGTCAAGCCTGTGCAACAATGAAGCTTTTAAGAAAACGGAATATGCACCTGCTCTCTGAGCAAGGTGGGGTTGAACCTATTGAGTTTGACGGACAAGTATTTATTATCTCCTAACATCTGCAAATGAGATACTCTCGCGGAGGTACTGATGTGATGCCCAAATAGTTTTTGGTTTCTGATAGTAGGTGGTATCAGACGGACGGCTGCTTATGCCACTGGTTTCAATGGACACATCATAAAAAGTCTGCTTGACCAAACCCTCACCTGTTTAAAGGAGCTCAGCATAGTTGTGCCGGTCATGTTTCCGACACAACAGTCACTAAACACAACTTTTCAGTGTGTTCGGTGATTCCCAACTCGGCAACCGTAAGTGTCCTGAAAATTAAACAGTGACGTCATTATTTTAATTTTTCCATTTTTTTTCTCCAGTCGACTCGATTCTAAGATTGGCTTGATTCACAACTAACAGTTTGTAGTTTCAAAAAATGTATTATATATTATTTTCCAGACACTTACAGTGGCCGAGTTGGAAATTACTGAACACGCTGAGAAGGTGTTGTGTGTGACTTCTGTCCTGGAAACATGAGCGGCACAACTATTTTGAGCTGTTTAGGGGTCTGGAGTGATCCTTTAAAAGCAATAAAGGATAATCCTACCCTGGTTTCAGATTTGTAATGTTACCTAACTTTTCTTGCAAGGGTAGTCTTATGTTACAGTTAGTTTCAATTCATGCACTTTTTTTTATTTTTCTGGTCCGACCAATGCAGGCTTGCCAGCCTGAAAGAAAAATAAACAATTTCAGGATCCCTGAGTGAAAGAGAAAAGGATTGCCTTTTTGTGAGTGGGAGCACGCTTTTGAGATCCTAGATTGAGGAAGGAGTGCAGGGACAGGGTTTATATCCCAGTGGTAAATTGGCTTCAGGGTTGATAGAGAGACTTTTAGCCCAAGTCAATGGGAGAAATTGAACACAGCTGGAATTTGCTGGTCAAAATGTCTTTTTCAAACCTCAAGTTGTGCTTTCTATTTCAGGAGGTCTCACACTCGTTACTCTTTATACCCTAGTAAATTCTTTACCCATTTATCCTTCTCTTCTTCCATTAATGCATTCATGCTCATCCACAAAACACTGTCATCCACTGACCTTGATATTCTGGGTAGTGTTTCACATCTGTTGTCTGTTGTCAGAGGTGAAATTGAATGAGATACAGCACTTCAAACACAACAGCCCCAGGAACATGACTCACTAATGTGTTTGAGATGCACTCTTTGTACTTAACATGAAATATGAAAGAACTCTAATCAGTCAGTTTTAGAAAGAAATTAGTCAGTTTGATTACATGATCTGGTGTAACAAAATCAACATAAAAATGAATGTGCATGCATACTGTACACATACAACCCACATACAGTATTCCAACAGTGTCATGAAAAATATTAACATCACCACTTGGAATCTATTACTTTATTTCATTATACATTTTGTTGAGAATATGTGCTTTAAAGCAGATGTCAACTCAGGCAAAAAAACATCAGACAATTAATTATGCTGTCTGTTATTACGCTGCCAAAACACAACCTCATCTATTCCTCACATCAGGCTTGTTGGCTTGGCCAGATGCACAGTAAACAATAGCCCTTTATCTAAAGCATCCCTTCAGAGAAACCAGCTGCATGCCCAACAACCAATATCCTCCCAAATTAATATATATTTTTTTCCTATTCCGTTGAAATGTTTGAGTAGTGGAAATCTAGATATGTGAGCTGCACAGCCCTGTAGCCTTCCTCTCCTTAGAATCCATCTCTTTTAGAGGGGCTGGCAGCTCTAGGGGCTCCATCCCCAGCTTGAGCCTGGGAGATGGAGGACAGAGCACATGTTTGCAGGCAGATTGCACATTTGGGGATGTGGGTGTGGGGGGAATAAATTGTCTCCTGGACTGCCCGTCTCCACATTGTCTGCTCCGATCTACATCTGCCTGCCCTTAAATGTGTCTTAAGAGGACCTGTCATCAACACTTTATTTAGCTTGTACCTTCGAAAGGCCTCAAATTGTACAGCTTTTTTTTTTCGGGCTGGTGGGTTTCTGTTTGTTGGTGGCTGTGCTCTGTCGGACCAGCTCTCATGTCCGGAAGTGAACATGTGGTAGTGTTTAGCTTGCTAGTGCCCTGGACCCTTCTGGACATTCTTTAGGGAGATATCTCATGGAAGACTACCAACAGATAGACTGTGGGCCAGTAAACACAACGAATGCCCAGGTTTGGAGGAACTCTGGGTATCAAGAGCTCCCCAGGGCTAACCTCGGTCCAAAACTCACATGCGAGGCTCAAGCGGACGCCAAGCCATCTGAAACTGGCTAAATCATTGTCCATTGCCTGTGCAGTTTTTTATGGATAAAAAATAGACCATTCATGCTGTGGTGGGCTCATCTAGCCTTAACAAGCTGTGTATTTTTCCTTTACTTTGGTAATGAAATGGTAACTGTTACCCTAGGCCGGGCGAACCATGTGGTTCTTGGCATTGACAGAACTTTTGTGTTATTGTATAACAGCAATTGTGAAATGGCTTTATCTTGTCGTTCTTTGTTTCAGACCCCTCTCCTCACTTGTAGTTCAAGGCAGAGAATTGAGAAACACTCTGTTTGTTTAGCTCTGTCAGATTCTCAGAGTCTGAAATACATGGTCACCATCAACGAGACATGATTTGACCTCATTCTCTCTAAGTGGTCCATGTGGCCTTACTTTAAGCCAAGCACAGGTTTCACTTCAAATTTAACAGGACATGCTGCTCCCTAGACATCATTCATTTTTAAGTGTTTTTCTTGTCTTGCACATACTCTGCATGCCTTTACTCAACTTGAATTCCTGTGTACGATCTGAATTATCTATTAAAACTTAACGAGCCATCTGTATTTGTTTTATTGTTTGCCGGCTGTCATTGAAAAGCTTGTCGCTATTCAAGGCCCAGCTTGCCTCCTAGCTCAGTTTACCACTCGCCTAGAGGAAAGCAACACGCTACTGTTTATTCTCGTCCAAATGGACCTACCTCCTGAACTCGTTGATGACTCTGGCGTAGACGCTAAATGCAAATTTTGGCTCACCAAGGAAAACAATTAATAAATGCCCAGCGCCTCTTGCTGTTATTAATTTGTGATTAAGAGTGCATTATAGCCATGTGTTGGTACTGACATCCTGTCATAAGAATGATACATCTCAACGAGAAATGGGCTCCATGCTTCCTTTGTGCTAGACAGCTCCAGCAAACCTGCTGCTTGCCAATTTCACCCTCTTTCCTTGCCCACAACAGCTCTTTCATAAATGGAGGCATGGAAGATTACATTAACAAATAAAGGGCTCAATGAGAGGGATGGTGCTTGTTGTCAGAGTCTTACATCTTAGCCACTGGGCAGCCAGTAAAACACGTTTGGTACTGGCAAGTGCTTTTATCAACTGTCAAGCCATATCCTCAGGAGGCGTTTGAACAGTTAAGGCTGTGCTTGGCAGAAACCAACCTAGACCGCCTCGCCATCATTCCCAAACACTATTCACACGAGCAAGCAAACGATACCCTGTTATATTCGATATCTTCAAAAAACCTCTGTCGAACTTTCTCAGTTCTTGTGGTAAACCATCTGTTATGAAGAAACAACTTTCGTGTCTAGTCTTCTGGGATACTGAATACATTGATATGCTGTATATCACTTCCCCATCCAGGCTTCATCAGTGCCCACATGGAGTGTAGTGTGTGCCCTAACACATAACTGCCTGGTAGAAGCCTCTTACTGAGGACACTGCCACCATTCCTCTCCCACCCTAACCTCAGGAGGGCAGAAGAAGCATGTGAGAGTATCACACCGGAATGTGGCTCTGTTTTAGATTATTAGAGGTGTTGCATTTGCTTTCCGTTTAAGTAGAGGTGGTGGCGCGAGCCTGCAGGCGTACAAGGCTGAAGACAGCTGAGGTGCTGACGAATCTGACGAGAGTATCCCGCCGAGAGTACGAGGAACCCAGGTGGGAGATCCATCTGGCACTATGGGTGGTGGGGGTGGGGGACTGAGGGGATTTGAAAAGGGTTGCAGGGTCCCAGTATGGCCTGTTGTCGTTCCACTTACTGCCTGCAGAAGAAAAGCTAAGATGTCCCTGTAGGGGGATCAGTGATTCTAGATTTCTTTTCCCAGCAATGTAGTTTCTATTAGCCTCCCGGTTCTTTGGCTGAAGCTTGGTATCTGTGAGAAGCTCAGCAAGATTGCTGGAGCCGTGCCATCACATTGAGTAAAAACACATTTGGCCCTTGAACAGAGCATTTTGGGTCTGTGATGTCATTGACAGGAGAGTTGTCATGAGACACTTTTCCTAATCTGTACGGTTTGAATAACGTGTGCTGAGTGGCTCTACTCAAATGGTGCAGAAAAAAACAAAAGTAACCACCGAAAGTAACTCACCATGAAATGCAATGAAACACAATATTTTTACAGCCTTGTAAAATCAGGGGCCATAAAGTCATATCCTTGTATTAGTTTCACAATCTTTTTTTTGGGACATTTTCCTGTAACACGGTTCATTTCCTGGGAGAAATACTTATTTTTTACACAGCATTCTACATTGTTGGACCATTATTCATTCCTTAAGAAGCCAAGTGTCCGTTTCCTTTCAGCCCACGTTTCCATGGAACATGACGAGGTCATTCATTATTCAATAATTCACTGGCATTTTAAACACGATCTCTCCAAGGGACCTAAACAAAAGCCACTTAAGGATAGGCTGCCTATTATACTGTGTGTGCATGCGTGTATATGTGTGTATATATATATGTGTGTGTGTGTGTGTGTGTGTGTGTGTGTGTATATATATGTATCATGGCTGGTAGATGGGAGGTCTGACTCTTGTTAAGATATTATTGAATCACCATTCATTCACCTTGCGTCTCCAACAACAGGTGTGTAGAATAAACAGTAGCCCCTCCCCCACATCTTGTGTTGACAGGCTGAGTCTCGTTGTGCTGGGCGCCTCTAGCAACATCTTCTCTTCACCACCGGCCGGCCCGAGAGATGCTGTTGCCTCTTTGGTTGAGTCTTCAAAAACACGCAGCTGCTTTCAGGGGAGCAGGCTGTTTGTTCTCACAGTTTCCTGGGAGACTCCCACCTTGAGCTTAAATAAATAGAGGAGTTGTGGTGATTAGTGGCGAGGCTCGCCGCCGCTCCCATAAGCGATCTTGAGGGTGGGGGATGGGCCGAGTGTGGGTGGGTTTGTGAGGGTCTTCACTCCTTCGCCTGCTGTTACAGCTGTCTCCACCTAAGCATCCAGCCCACGTCTCTCCCTTCCCATTTCTAGAGATTTTCATTCCCAATGGGTAGCTCACAAGAAGTAAGAGTCTGTGATTGTAGCTAATTTGTTGGTGCACGCTCGTCAGCATCATCCTGTCATTCGGCATGTAGGAGGCTTTGATTGCACGGCTGTACACGCGAATCTAAGTCAACTTAGGATGGGATGGTTCACACGGCACCACACACAGTTACCTGTACCGTGGAAAATATATCAGACTGACTGTGGTGGAGATTGGGGCCTGTCACCTGAGTCCCAGTCAGACATATATGACATTAATGCTGTTGAGCTGCCCGCGTGCTGCTTACCTACCTGCTGGCTCAATGAAGCGGCAGTGTGTGGTGTGCTCCAGGATCACGCTGCGAACACAATTATCTCGCTGGCTTTGGGAGGCTGATGGTGCGCACCATGGAAAACGGGAGCTGAGTTTGTCGACCTTCTACCGCTACTCACCGGGATGCAGACATGTGCACGCTCACTCTCGTATGACATGTGCACGCTCACTCTCGTATGCAGTTGTGCGCACACACAAACTCTTGTTTGTAAAACAGCAAGTTCTATGCTTTAAATGTAAACTTTAAATGTTTCAGAGGGTACTCTTGTCATATCATCTTTTATCTTACATTCCTTGAGTTTACAGCAAAGATAGCAGTTTTGAATGTACTGTACCAATACTCATGGATGGTACTGTATATATTTTATTGGCTATGTTTTCACTGTCAATATAACCATTATGTTCCTCATCATTGAATATGTATTCCTTATTTCCCTTTCAGTGAAAAAGGAAATGGATGAGACAGACAACAAGACCACGCAATTCAAGAAAAAAGCGAAGGAGCTGCGAATATTGGATGCCAAAACAGCACAGAATTTGTGTAAGTCTTTGTTCTCTCTGGCCCAAGCTTGTCACAGGAATGGTACATTTGAATCTAAACTAATGTTGGTTGTTGAAATACAATTTGAAACTTGGATCCTGTAGAATTTGGAGTCAGTTTATCACAATGCATTTTACAAATACATAATCCATTCAGAGAATGTGTCATACAAATAAATACCATGGCTGTTGTACAATATAGCAGTCACAACCTTCTAGCATTTTGTTATCCCAATTTGTCTTATCAACTAATGTGAAATACAGAGCCTATAATGTAATATGAATGTAATATCAAAGTAATAATATAAAACACATGGCTATTGAGGCATATGCTCAGGAAACTGCTTTATTCCAAAAGTTCTTAGTGCCACTATTACACACATACCTTACAAACTGTTCAACTCTGTGAGTTTTGCTTTACCTGGGTAAGTGTTTTCTTGGCAATCGGCAGAAGGGCTGTTGGGGTCATTGCTGCTACAAATGGATTAAGTCCCAGCCCCCTCTTATATCATCATTTGTAAAATCAACACACAGCAGGATCAAGAAGCAATGCCAGACATATGCTTTGGGATCATAGCTAGCAGCAGGTGTGGACCATATGCTGAAAGGACTGGCATTGCTGTATCTCTTTCCACCTTTGACCCCCAAACAGTGAGACATTTTCCTGTATCAGAATGAATGCCCGCTTTTAATTCGAGCTGAAATGTGTTTTATTTTTTTGCCTTACTTTATTGCCGTTAAAGCTATTGTCAGCTTTAGAGTTGAGCTTTCTGGTGGTAGCCTAGCCTGAATTCAGCCTGGAATCCATGCTGAGCATCAATTGCACGTTTTGTTTTACTTGCAATGAAATTGAAAGATATTCAATTTGGATATCAGGATGCATGAAAGTCACAGTAGAGACGGGCTTGGACTTGCTGATCAGATTTTGCTTGGTATTGGGTATCGATGGAGGGCTAACTCCTTCCCCAAGAGGACCCTTTGTCACATTGACACCTCCTAGCTGCACCCCCCCCCCCCCATTCCATGTCTGTGAATCCTCTGCTCCTACCCTCGCAAAAGTGTGTGGATGAATTAATTATCCTATGTGAGGGGTGTCCATGACACAACTGCTCATTGATTGATGAGGGGGCCATGACTATGCTTTTTTTACTGCCCCACACCCCCACCCCTTCTGTGCTTAACACTGGATATCCCGTACCTGGAATGAGTCCTTATGCATTATTCATGCTATAAATGCTAACATAGCAGGTCACCTAAACTCCACCTCTTCACTCCTCTATCCCCACGTGCTGTTTTTACCGGATGCAAAACCGAATACATCAACGCAAGTCGAATACATTAGCGGAGCGGGAAGATGTAGCGTAAATCGCCTGGCTGCTGTTGAGGGGGCGGCGGCACCGTGGGGGCTTAACTGGTATGTCAAAACAAAGGGAGATGAAATCGCTGAAATATCAACAAATTTCCATGTCACCCCTATCCATTTCCTTCTCCTTTCCTATTCTGACAGTGCTTCATATCAACACCCTTTTGATTGACAGACGGATGATAATGTCGGCAAGCGATGTTTGGGCGTTAGTGCCGGTTGTAGGGCCAGGGTGCTTCACTGGTTAGGTGTAAATGATGTGTAACACTGATTTGCAAGCTCGCCTTTAACAGTACTGTACTGTGTGTGTCTGCTAGTCTGTGTGTTCCGGTTTGTAAGTGTGTGTGTGTGTGTGTGTGTGTGTGTGTGTGTGTGTGTGTGTGTGTG
>JACXGM010002750.1:27062-45547 GCA_016801145.1 Umbra pygmaea | reverse complement strand
GAAAGACAGAGGAGGAGGCCATTATTTAACATCTACCAGAGAAAGACAGAGGAGGAGGCCATTATTTAACATCTACCAGAGAAAGACAGAGGAGGAGGCCATTATTTAACATCTACCAGAGAAAGACAGAGGAGGCCATTATTTAATATCTACCAGGGAAAGACAGAGGAGGCCATTATTTAACATCTACCAGGGAAAGACAGAGGAGGAGGCCATTATTGAACATCTACCAGAGAAAGGGATGGAGATGTTAGGACAGAGGCAATGAAAGTCAGAAATAGAGAGAAAAACAGACACAGAAGAGTTTACCTGGAAAAACAGAATGATATTCCAGATGAGTCCGAGAACGATGGAAGAGTTCCCATCTGCAACATCTGCAGCATCAATACTGACCAGTTTCACCTGTGCAAAGAAAACATTTAATCAACCTAACCATTCTGCCATCTTTGACGTTTTCTAAATGTTTAAAAACATTAAAATGTGATTGTTTAAAAAGTGGGTGATTGGTAATCCATGATTGGCTATGATGTTTATACAGTAGGTGATTGGTTATGATATTTATACAGTACGTGATTATGATATTTATACAGTACGTCATTATGATATTTATACAGTATGTGATTGTTATGATATTTATACAGTAGTAAGTGATTGGTTGTGATATTTATACAGTAGGTGATTGGTTATGATATTTATACAGTCGTGGTCAAAAGTTCTAAGAATGTCACAAGTATTGGTTTCCACAAAGTTTGCTGCTTCAGTGTTCTTAGATCTTTTTGTCAGTAGTGACTATGGAATACTGAAGTATAATTACAAGCATTCCATAAGTGTCAATGGCTTTTATTGACAATTACATAAAGTTTATGCAAAAAGTCAATATTTGCAGTGTTGACCCTTCTTTTTCAAGACCTCTGCAATCCGCCCTGGCATGCTGTCAATTAACTACTGGGGCACATCCTGACGGATGGCTGCCCATTCTTGCATGATCAATGGGTTTTTGTTTGTCCACCCGCCTCTTCAGAATCTACCACAAGTTCTCAATGGGATTAAGGTCTGGGGAGTTTTCCTGACCATGGACCCAACATTTCAATGTTTTGTTCCCTGAGCCACTTAGTTATCACTTTTGCCTCATGGCAAGTTGCTCCATCATGCTGGAAATGGCATTGGTCGTCACCACACTGTCCTTGGATGGTTGGGAGAAGTTGCTCTCAGAGGATGTGTTGGTACCATTCTTTATTCATGTCTGTGTTCTTCGGCAAAATTGTGAGTGAGCCCACTCCCTTGGCTGAGATCGGAAAGGGGGTTCATCAGAGGAAATCACTTTACCGTAGTCCTCAGCAGTAACATCCCTGTACCTTTTGCGAAATATCAGTCTGTCCCTGATTTTTAGTTTTTTCCGGGAGAGAAGTGGCTTCCTTGCTGCCCTTCTTGACACCAGGCCTTCATACAAAGTTTTTTCCTCACTGTACATGCAGATGCACTCACACCTGCCTGCTGCCATTCCTGAGCAAGCTCTGCACTGGTGGTGCCCCGATCTCGCAGCTGAATCAAATTTAGGAGGCGGTCCTGGCACTTGCTGGACTTTCTTGTGCACCCTGATGCCTTCTTCACAACAATTGAACCTCTCTCCTTGAAGTTCTTCATGATCCAATAAATGGTTGATTTAGGTGCAATCTTACTGGAAGCAATACCCTTGCTTGTGAAGTCCTTTTTGTGCAAACCAATGATAATGGCACGTGTTTCCTTGCATGTGACCATGGTTGACAGAGGAAGAACAATGATTTCAAGCATCACCCTCCTTTTAAGCTTCCAGTCTGTTATTCTAACCTAATCAGCATGAAAGAGTGATCTCCAGCCTTGTCCTCGTCAACACTCTCACCTGTGATCACGAGACAATCACTGACATGATGGCAGCTGGTCCTTTTGTGGCATGGCTGAAATGTAGTGGAATGTTGTTTATGGGATTAAGTTGATTTTCATGGCAAAGAGCGACTTTGCAATTCATCTGATTTTCATGACATTCTAGAGTATATGCAAATTGGAATCATCAACACTGAGGCAGCAGACTTTGTGAAAGTTAGTATTTGTTATCATTCTCAAAGTTTTTACCATGACTGTACAGTAGGTGATTGGTTAAAATACTCACATTTCTCTCCTCTAGGAAGTTAAGGACCTTAGCGATGTTGTTCAGTCTGAAGATACGATGTGACGACTGTTTCCATCCATGAAGCTGTAGGACATCAGCCATACAAGGATCAACAGGTGTGTGATATTCCATCCCGAATTACAAAATACTTTACCGTAATGTCTAAATACTGTGTAGTCGAAATATTGTTTGCAAGGTAAATCTCACCAGCTTGCATCCGGATAGTTCCTCCAGAAGAGCCATGAGAACACGTCCGTCCTGAATATCTCTGAACAGGTCGTTCACCTGTAAGGGAGGAGAGCACTGACAAGAGGAGAACAAAGTCAATATGTCAGCTGTCCTGTAGCGAAATACATGTGAAGCACTTATGAAACAGCCTGAGACATGTCTGAGTAGTAATTAGTGGAGAATAATGACCATTGTAATTTCTTGTGTTGGTTTACTGCTGATAGGACATCCAAAAAATATCAAAGATGGATCTTATCATTGTTTAGACAGGCTTTTCATAATAATGTTTAAGTAAGTGTTATGACATTTGACCAAACCATGCATAAACCAATACCTAAAATATCGATGCTTTCTAAATGAGACCAAATATTTTCATTGAAAACAAGGGGACAAAAATATGATTGTTGATTAGTGGGTCAAAGATTTGATGTAACGCCAAAAAGTGTGGCAGTGATTGGATGCAACTCCAGACCATTTGCCAGAAAAGAGAGGCCCATTGTGTAAGAGAAACAAAGGTTTCACCACTATTTGGACTGTCAGTCACACCAAGACCCAGCCTGTATCCCCTTTGTATCACCATTGACTCGGTTCTGCTAACATCACATCAGCCCTCTGCTGCCTTAAACCTTAGAAACATAACAAAGACATGCCTATGCAAACTAGGTGGAGGGCTAATGAATAGGCAAACCAGGTCTTCTTGACAGTCCTCACTTGTATATAATTTAAAAAAGCTTTTTTAAGGCTCTACATTTGAGGGTTATAATTTAGGTTGGGGTTTAGAGGTTAGGTTTAGAATTAGAGGTTATGTTTAGTGTTAGGATTAGGGTTTTGATGTCAGGGTTGAGGTTAGGGTTAGTTTTAGGAAAATAATATTTAGATTATAATATCCTGAAAATGCCAAACCTCATCAGAAGTATTGTAAAATTAGTGTGTGTGTGTGTTAGAGAGAGTGAGTGTGTGTGTGAGAGAGGGGTGAAGAGAAAATACAGAATGTCTGCTGGTACGAGTAGGTGAGCAGATCCAGAAAGAAATTGTGTGTGGGCATGTTAGCCACTGTTCCTTGGAAATGTGTGAAGGAATTCTATTCATGTGAAGAAAAAAACACTTACACAATACACTCTGAGAAGACATGAGGAGGAATGTACAGAAAGGGCCTTTTCTCACTAGTTTAGCCCTCTTTGCCAACACAGCAAAATTCCAACATTACTTTAGTTTATTCTAGTATACATGTAGTAGCTACAGCTGATATTGGCAAATTATTTCTGATTCAGTGCACTAAACTTAACAAAGGCTTAGAGGCAGTACACAAGAAGAGTTCCATATCAAAGGAAGGCTCAGTGTGGCTACTGCCTGCACCGCGGTCCTATGGACATCAATAGGGGAAGTGAATCCCCCCAGGCAGCTAGCATCTACACATTACACCGTATCCATTTATAATTTATAGAACAGAGGGGGAGGTTGCAAGTCTTCGTGTGAGGGATAGACTTAATTGTTATCAGAGAGAGGACAGTGCACTACATGTGAGGTGGTTTGTAAATAACTCAGGTTCCATCCAAGTTCATTTAGGACGTGGTCTAAAATTCCAATGCAAATGTATTCTCATCGAGAAGAATCGGAATTCCAATTAAACAAATGCAAAGCTGATCTATAGACTAAGTTACCTTCTCCAAATGTAGATTCATCCATCTTGTGAACGTCCTCTTCTGAACGACTTCTCTTTCCACTGAAAGAAAAAAGCAACAAAATAAACAAATTTAAATATGGTGGCTCTGAATAAATTATGGGAATCCAGAAAGCCACACAAAAGGCCTCTACTGGATGTACTGCCCTACTGTCGATCAGGTCCCAGGGCATTTAAGGCTTCAGTCAAAAGTGGTGAACAACATACTGTTTCATGCTAGGGTGCCATTTGTCAAACAAGGCCAGTCATTAATCAGCCCTACCTCTACTCTGCAGCCATGGCCTATCAAAACACCATAACAGGGCGTGCACATTACATTCAAATCCCTCCCACACACAACTTTGTAATAGGAACACACTCACAAAACATGAATCATTGCAATATCTTATGTGCTCTTGTTTTCCTTGGTTACACCGTGTGTGTTGTTGCGTAACGGCTCACTGGGGTAGCATCCAACCGCATCAGGAATATAATCATCTAGCCGACAATAACAATACATTTTCGTTCCTTATCTTAGCTATTATCTTTCCTCTCTTCTCATTCAGGAGAGTAATTCTACGGTTCTTAGTGGTCCTCGAAGCCTTGGACGTAAATAATGTACGTCGCCGTGGTAACAGTGGTCGACAGGAAGTAGGTGAAGAATAATGAATGGTATGAGGAACACTGGGAGAGACAGTGTAGTAGTAACCGTGGAAACAACTACTGTTGCCTCTGCAATTTCCCTGAATGTAAGTTTAACTGACAGCCATGCTGGAGCGTAAATAAAGATATAGAAAATAGATGGACAGCCAATGCCAGTTCAAACCAGACTCAGACAATGAAACCAAAATGAGAGACAAGTTCAAATATTCAAAGCCTGGTTCTTGTCTAATTCAAAGTCATTGGTAGCCAAACATGAAGATTCCATAAGGAGTTGATAAGGGTGCATAAACAGACATATCCCATGAGCAAAACTTAACAAACCCCGCAGCATCTTTGTTCATTCTCTAAGTACCATTCATCTTTATGAACACGTTGTTTGTTTATAAAGATGAACAACGTGTTCATATTTATGAACACCTTTTTTGCCCAAGCAATTCTCAATATGAGGTCATTTCCTCCTTGGGCCTGGTATGTGTTTGTTGTAAAACAAGGCGTTTGTTCACAGGTGGAGCTCTTGGGGCGAAGTACAAATAGCTGACTGTAGCTTAGACACAGGAGTACTGCTAGCCCTCATAACCCCAACATTTTTTAATAAAGAGTTTAAGAAACCTCATTCTTTGCTGCTAACAGTGGTCCCTCAGTAAGTTTACTGGCCGCCTCTCTGTCTGTCTCAAACACTTTTTCTTCCTCTGTCACAGCCGAGTGCTCAAGAACTGACCCTCGACCTCAGGCCTAGACTAGCCAGAGCCTTTATGTCTTTATGGCTGCAGGCAAGTTGCTGTCTGTTTTTTGGCTGGTTACTGCCACAGCGGAAGCTGGAGCACTGAGAAATGCCTACCTCATTATATAGACTTGCCATATACAAACACTCAGTCACACATGCTAGTGTTTATTTTACTATCATTTTGAGGATCCGAAAAAAAAAGATTCCCATTTTAAATCCAAATATCCTTAACCCGTAGCCTCTGACCCTAACAAAATGCTAATCCGAACTCCCAATCTGCAAATTTCAACTTGAAATGAAAACTAACGCTTAGCCTAAGCCTATACCGGTACATATATTTCTTTCCTCACAAATACCAGCAATGTCTCCCTAAGGTCGAACTGTCCTTATTTTAATATCCTTGCAGGGATTTCTGGTCCCAAACAACTGTAGTTACTGTATACCTGCACACACAGTAGTTACGCTTATGCCACACTCAGCAACAACAACACACACACATGAAGACACACACAAAGACAAACACTGCAGTAAAAGAAGGCTCCAGACCCTGCTCTGAGAGAGCTTAAGTTATAGTCAGGAGGAACAAACCCCCAGGAGATTATGGAAGAAAGCTTAGTAATGAACATTGTCCTCTCCATGTATTTCTGTTATCACACTAAGCTTATAAGTCTATTAGTCGTCAAAAACTAATGTTTACATTCTATGAAATGGTTCTATTCTATTGTATCCACTTCGCTAATAGTCTAAAATAATTTATATTCCTTTGTAATTTAAGGAAGATTTTTTTTTCTTCCTCGAGGTAGGATATATTATATTATATTTTTCTTACCCGAGGTAGGATTTATTATATTATATTTTTCTTACCCGAGGTAGGATATTTTATATTATATTTTTCTTCCTCAAGGTAGGATATATTATATTTTTCTTACCCGAGGTAGGATATATTATATTATATTTTTCTTCCTCGAGGTAGGATATATTATATTATATTTTTCTTCCTCGAGGTAGGATATATTATATTATATTTTTCTTCCTCGAGGTAGGATATATTATTGAGGTAGGATATATTATATTTTTCTTCCTCGAGGTAGGATATATTATATTTTTCTTCCTCGAGGTAGGATATATTATAATATATTTTTCTTACCTGAGGTAGGATATATTATATAATATTTTTCTTCCTCGAGGTAGGATATATTATATTTTTCTTACCCGAGGTAGTATATATTATATTTTTTTCCTCGAGGTACGATATATTATATGATATTTTTCTTACCCGAGGTAGGATATATTATATTTTTCTTACCCGAGGTAGGATATATAATATTTTTCTTACCCGAGGTAGGATATATAATATTTTTCTTACCCGAGGTAGGATATATTATATTATATTTTTCTTACCCGAGGTAGGATATATTATTTTTTATTTTTTTCTTCGAGGTAGGATATATAATATTTTTCTTACCTGAGGTAGGATATATTATATTATATTTTTCTTACCCGAGGTAGGATATATTATATTTTTCTTACCCGAGGTAGGATATATTATATTTTTCTTACCCGAGTTAGGATATATTATATTTTTCTTCCTCGAGGTAGGATATATTATATTATATTTTTCTTACCCAAGGTAGGATTTATTATATTATATTTTTCTTACCCGAGGTAGGATATTTTATATTATATTTTTCTTCCTCAAGGTAGGATATATTATATTTTTCTTACCCGAGGTAGGATATATTATATTATATTTTTCTTCCTCGAGGTAGGATATATTATATTATATTTTTCTTCCTCGAGGTAGGATATATTATGTTTTTCTTCCTCGAGGTAGGATATATTATAATATATTTTTCTTACCCGAGGTAGGATATATTATATAATATTTTTCTTCCTCGAGGTAGGATATATTATATTGTATTTTTCTTCCTCGAGGTAGGATATATTATATTATATTTTTCTTACCCGAGGTAGTATATATTATATTTTTCTTCCTCGAGGTAGGATATATTATTTTTTATTTTTTTCTTCGAGGTAGTATATATAAAATATTTTTCTTACCCGAGGTAGGATATATTATATTTTTCTTACCCGAGGTAGGATATATTATATTTTTCTTACCCGAGGTAGGATATATTATATTTTTCTTACCTGAGGTAGGATATATTATATTTTTCTTACCCGAGGTAGGATATATTATATTAAGTTGCGTAACATGAAAGCACATCATCATAGTCGCTGTGCCCAAGCAAGCAAAAGCAACCTTGCTTCAATTACTATCGTTAAGTAGTACTCACATACTGTACTGCCGATGAAGTGCTTTGACAGGCTGTGAATACCTCACACAAACACTGTCATTTGGCACACTGGTCCCAGTACAATTTGTACACTGCCACAAAAGACTGACAGATGACGGATGCACTGCACACTGTTCTGTCCACATTAACAAGATAAAAAACCTATGTAGCCTATGTGATAATGTATTTACCTTTTAACAACATAATAACTTCCAAGTTCCTGACTAAGCTAAGAACCATGGGACTGAACACATCCCTCTGCAAGCCAGTCCTGGACTTCCTGATGGACTTCCAGTGGTGGTCCCTGAACACCTCAGCTGTTTGACCATGCACTCCAATACCATCACAGCTTTTGCTGAAGCCACAACAGTGGTAGACCAAGTAACCGATGGCAATGAGACAGCCTGTTGAGAGGAAGTTAGGGACTTGAGTTTGGTGCCAGAGAAAACTCCCACATTCGCACATAAGCACCGGAGCATTTTCCTGTTTGGGTAGCTGACAACATTTGGAATGAAACTTCAGATCCTCGAAAGGTTCTTCAGCTGTACTATTGAAAGCATTCTGACAGGATATATCATGGCTATCTATGGTAACTGCACAGCATAGGGGACAAGCGCCCTGTCAACCAAGACCTCAGGCAGTGTCAAACAAAAGACACGATAAAGGACTCTAGTCACCCAAGCCATAGACTATTCTCAATAATTACTGCATGGCTGGCACAGTATGATACAAGAGCAACAAGTTAGAAACAATACAACTATGCATATCTACCACCAGGCCCTGAGGCTGTTAAACAAATGGCAGCACATATCTATCTTCCTTATGCCAGAGTTTGTTGTAGCAGTCAAAGCTCCCAACATCAAAACACACATTCCCCCCCGGTGACAGGTTTCGAGCCCAGGCTCGGCCGCTGCCTGTGCCCTCTCTGTCTTACTCTACATGCCTGTCTCCTTAGCCTCTGCTTCATATTAAAATACCCCCAAATAACAAATCTATCTTCCTTAATTATTGGCTATATACTATACTAAGACTATTAAGATTATTAAGACTATTCCCACACACCCAGTCATTCATAACTGGACATTTACCCATTCGCTTTGATCACTACTACCATTGCCATTCCAGAGGATAATGTGATCTCGCTCTACAGCTGATGGTAACAGGTTATAACAAGTCACACATTCAAACCACCCCAGGTAGAATACCAGTGTGTTACTGTAGTCAATAAGTGCATGTGAGCAAAAATCCCAGATCATTTTAGGCCGGTTTAATAGAACACACTGACATTTCTGACTGTGTACCCAACTGCCCACTGGACATAATGCTTAGCCAATCATGGCCATCCATTCCTGTTGATCTCATTTTCCAGGTACATTATCCAAAATACTGCTCTGGTTTCTGTCAGGAAATAACAAAGTCTGGGCCAAATAGAAAGGTACATGTGCCTCGGCTCCCAGAGTCACTTAATGCGGCCGATGGCTGAGAAATGTTTGACAGTTTGATGAAAGATTAAGTCATACTGGATCCGGACCCATTCAGATACCTGTGGTGTGTGTGTGTGTGTGTATGCATGTGGCTTTGAATATGTGCCTTTGTATGTGGCTGGTGATTTATAGCACGAGTGTGGAGGTGTGCCTAGATGGGCATTGATCCTGCGTCAAAACGTGGTGGACCATGCTATGATTCCAGGTAATGATGCTTAAAGTTTGGCAATGACATATAGTACATAGAAAACTGTGTTTGACTGTTTTTCTTTCTGTTGTTTTGTCCTCTATGTCACAGCAATATGTGACTCAGAAAATATATTTTATTTAATTTCCCCCCATTTTTCTCCCCTCCCAATTCCCTCTGACCCTGACTTGTCAGCAGCTACACAACTCCTAAAAAAAACACAAGTTTATCAGTAAATGTTCCTGTGATATGAATAGACTATGGGTTCTCTGGCTTTCCACGGACATCCAGAATGAAGCAGTGCAAATTGTCATAGTGCAGACAGGATTTGGTATGTACAAGCTGAATCATCTAACTTCCACATCGCTCTCCAGCAACTCCTTGTGTGCAGAAAATTATGTAAATTCAACCAAGGAATTATAGTTGGTGAACGTAGTCAGATCATGCACCAGATGATTAAAGGCTTTGTGTTGAATGAGCAGTGTGAAACGAATCAGCAGCTCAGCAACATGTGGTTGGGTGAACCATGTGCGCGCCCCTCGCCATCCCGCATCTGTCCAAGGTGTTGCGGAGCTACCTACAAGGCACGGTCAGCGGGAATTGGGAGGGGGGAAAATGGGGAAAATAATATAAATATATATATATGTATATATATTTATTAGGGTATGGCAAATGTTCTAATAATCCAGTCATGGCAATGATTACCATAAATGTGAATAAATGGGTTGGCAAGTGGTTAGGGCACATCACTGGTTCGAAGGTAAAACATCTGTCATTCTATCTGTGAGCAAGAGAGTAAACCCTAATTGCTCCCAGGTCATCGGTTTAAATAAGAATTGGTTCTTTGTCAACTTTCCTGGTTAACAGTAAATTAGAAATGGGTAAAATTAAGTGGCATTAAAAATACAGTTGTGAGAAACGCCTGGTGGGAACATTTTGGAGGATATCACAAAACATATATCCCCAAAACACAAAGACTGTTCAGTTATGACGCTGTTTAGAAGGTTGCCCTTCTGGAATACTAGTGTTGCGCAAAAAAGAAAAAAAAATGGGAAACTGCATATTACAAAGAGACTGTATGGTATTAAAGAGACTGGATAGACAGTATGGTATTACAGAGACTGGATAGACAATCTGATATTACAGAGAGACTCTTCTGCCAACAAACTCCAGCAGTGTAAAACCATCAGGTAAAACACTGCTAAGATTGGTTTGTGTACTGGGGACAGTGCAGGCATCTGTGAGTGTGACTAAGCTTTGTTTATGAAAACGAGACCGCCTGAATAGCGTGTTTTGGATGTCTATTATGGATAGTTTTTCTCCGCTTAATTTCTCAAAGCTTTTCTGTTTGTCTATGTCCTACTGACAGATGACAGGCTACAATGTTTTAGGTGAGCGGCCCTTATCAAAGTCACCTCGAATGTTCCCATTCTAGTATGGTTGTGTGGGTGTGTGTGTGTGTGTGTGTGTGTGTACAAGCATGAAGGGGTTCATACTTTGTGTGTTTTATGACTCAGCCTAAATGCTGGTTTATGTTGTCAACACTGTTCTCAGTGGTCTTGTTTAGGGTTTACCTCTCTCAGAAGATGAGAGCACAGAGGCCATATTGTATTTTCTCTGTGCTTTCATGGTGTGATACACTAACAGCCACAGGTGAATGCACTAGTGAGGACATTACTCCTGCTTTCTGGTTGCACAATCACTAGAGAAGGCCAGACTGCTTGACAAGAGGGCTATGTTCCAAACCGCTTCCTATTCACTGTTTAGCAGACTACATTTGACCAGGGCCCATAGTTAATGCACTTTGAAGGGAATAGAGTGCAATTTGGAAGGTTATTGATGACCGGTACCTCTGTCCTACCTGGTATGTTAATGAACACTGGCTCACTGTTGTTCACTGTCAACATCATCTGTGTCAATATGTACATTGTGACAAGCCATTTTCTTTTTTTTTTGTGATTTGTACTGATTTTTCTCCCCTCCCAATTGGTCTTGTCCAATTTCCAACCAACCCTTCCTTGTTGGCAACTCTGCAACTCCCTGGGCAGATGTGGGATGGTGAAGGACACTGACATGGTTCATCCAACCATATGTCGCAGAGCCGGCAGATTCTTTTTGCACTGCTCATCCAACACGGAAGCCTTTAGTCAGATCATGTGTGGGATGATTACATTACCAACTATCCTTCTGCGATTGAACTCCACAATCTGTACTTGAGGAGTTGCTGAAGAACGACGTGGCAAGGTAGATCATCTGAATAATCTCTCCCAAGTCTTGGGCAGCGCTATGACAATTTGCGCTGCGACAAGCAATTTTCTATGCTAGTGGTTCTTAATCCATTTCCTGGGGACCCACAGCCATTCCATGTATTAGATGTATCCTAGAGCTAGCACACCTGAATCAACTTGTCAACTACTCATCAATCTTGGCTGCAACAAAACTATGAGTTGTCTGTGGGTCCCCAGGACACGGATTAAGAACCACTGTTCTATGCAATATTAGCTGTCCCTTATCTCGGCTATGGCTAGCTTTAAAGGCAGAACAAACCTAACTAGATAACCCTGCTGTTTTCTCTGGTGCTTATTTAGAATGTTACCATTCATCCGGTTTAAACCATTATCAAGGAGAAACTGGAGCAACATCCTTAGCAGGGGAAATCATCTTTCCCAGTTAGTCAAGTTCAATTCCACATTAGCCTTGTCTTGTCTGCAACCCCTCAGCAGGTGCGGGATGGCCGAAGATCAATCACATGCTTCCTCCAAGCACGTGTCATCAAGCCATCCGATTCATATCATACTTCAAATAAGTGGAAGTCTTAAGTTGATACATGCATTGGAGGTTACACATTCATCAGCTACATTTGTGCTCAAAAGTTTGCATACCCCTGGAGAATTGGTAATAGATGTACCATTTTTAAAGAAAACATGAGTGAGCAGGCAAACTTTAGCATCAATGACAGTGTGCAGTCATTTGTGATAGTTGTCTGTGGCCCCGAATTCTTGCAGGTGGCATAGCTGCACATTCGTCATGTCAAAATGCCTCAAGGTCATGCAAAGTCTTTGGTCATCTTGCATGAACCGCACATTTGAGATCTCCAATGGCTCAATGATATTAAGGTCCGGAGACTTGATGTCCACTCTAGAACCTTCAACTTTTTCTGCTGTACCCACTGGAGGGTCAACTTGGCCTTGTACTTAAGGTCATTGTCGAGCTGTAAAGTCCAAGAGTGTCCCATGCGCAGCTTTCGTGCAGAAGACTGCAAATTGTCTCCCAGTATTGTCTGATAGAAAGGTTGACTTCACCATGCCATCAATTTTCACAAGGGCTCGTCATTCCAAATTACAGTCTGCCGGAAGCTGTGAGGCGTGTCAAAGTGTTGTCGGGCATATTTTCACCAGGCTTTTTTGTTGTCAACTCGACCATACAGGTCATTTTAGTTCAAGTATCATCGTACTGTGCTCCTTGAAACAACCACACAATCCTTTTCCAGAGCAGCCTACGTATGTCTCCCGAGGTTACCTGAGGGTTTTTCTTTGTATCCCGAACAATTCTTCTGGCAGTTTTGGCTGAAATCTTTCTTGGTCTACCTGACCTTAGCTTGGTAGCAAGAGATCCCCAAAGCTTCCACTTCTTAATAAGTGATTGAACTGTACAAACTGTACTCTTTTCATATCCTTTTCCAAATTTATGCAGTTCCAGTACCTTATTGCGCACGTCTTTTGACAGTTCTTTTCTGCTCCCCATGGCTCAGTATCTAGTCTGCTCAGTGAATCCACGTGAGAGCTAACAAACTCATTCACTATTTATACAGACACTAATTGCTATTAAAAGGTGTGGGAATTAACCTTTAATAGACATTTTAACCTGTGTGTGTCACCTTGTGTGTCTGTAACAAGGCCAAACATTCAAGGGTATGTAAACTTTTGATCAGGGCCATTTGGGGGATTTCTGTTATCAGTATAGTTTACAAGGGAGCCAAACAACTGATAAGTAATGGCATCATATGATCACTATCCTTACATAACAGCCAGATCTTTTGCATGAACAGTCATATTTTCAAAACCAATGCTGAAATTTCACAATTTTTGCCAGGGTGTGCAAACACATGAGCACAACTGTATACAACTGCATTTGAATTTACAGGCACCTAACCTAAACACAAGGGGGGCGGTAGAGAGTGACATGACATGGCACCCGCGTCCAATAACCCACCCGTTCATTCTGGGTAGCACTGTACATATTTGCGCCATCCCGTGTTGAGCCTCCAGACATCTATGGAATGCCATGACCAGGATACAAACCCTGTCCACCATGACACAGTCCTGCCGCGCGGCAGCGACCATACCAATGTGTCAGAAGGCCGCCCAGAAATCATTTGACTGCAACTGCAATATACTATTAGTAATAGTAATAGTATAGCTAATAGCTTTAACGACGGCTTCCTCTCTGTTTTGGTTGTTGGGCTCTGATCTGAAGTAGCTTTATCTTCAAATTAACATTGTTGGAACAAGCCTGGATCTTGCTGAGTTTGACTCGACATAAACACACCATCTCTGGGGAGAAGGGGGCTGCTCCTATTTGCTTGTCATGCAAAGAGCGGTGGAGCCAGCTGAGTGTGACTCAACCATATGGTGGAGAAAGCCTTACACTATAGGCCTTGAATGATCTGTTTAATATTACATTTCCATCCGAAGTCTCACACTATTCCAATCCCTGTGAAGTGCACTTCTATTGACCGGGGCCTATATGTATCAAGTCCTTATGGGAAAAGCACTAATCACTATGCTGGGAAAAAGATGGTTTCTACCATCTGACAGTCAAACAGAGGAAGGACAACACAGTGGGCTGGAGCAAATATCATTAAGGTGGAAATTACCTCTCAGTGATCTGAACACAATAGATGTACTGACAAAGGTACTTATTGTAAGGTTTCTCAGTGTCTCTTTGCAGTTTAACTCCTCCCACTGTTAATGTTTATTAATTTAAAATAAGAAACAAATAAGAAACCGTAGATGTCGGAGCTACTGCTAGTGGCCCTAACTCTGTATCAGCATAATCTGGATGTATGGTAAATGAAACAATATACATTTGAGCTGAAATTCAATAACAGAGTGCAGGAAAAGCAAGTGTAAAATCTGAACTGTAATCTGATCAGTTCTTCAGTTAAAGGCAATGCCCCATCATTCATGGTAAATGCATTAAATGTACAATGCTCTTAAGAAATGCGTATATCTGGTATCTTTAAATGTCTAGAAAGGTATCTCCCTTCAATGACAGTTGTCAATGTAGTTGCTAAAAAACTAGGACAAAATACAACACCATCTTAAATCAACTACTGCTAATAAACAAAGCCAAGTGGGACTGATGGAGTATCTTGACATAGCCCTGGGGCAGCTAGAGTCAGTGGAGAAATCAGACTTTTAGGCAGTTAGAGGTTTGACTGACTTCTAGCCAATTAGGGATCTAAATGACTCTGAACCTATTAGAGAACTGACTGCTAGCCCATTAGAGTTGGTGCATTGATTTGAGTGACTGCCAGTCAATCTGCAATGTTGCAGGATGTGAGAACCATGTTAGCATCTGACTGAATGCTAACCAATTAGAGGCTCTAAAGTCAAGTTAGCAGAAGAGCGGGGGGTGGTCTTTATTCATTGGGTAACAAAAAGCCTTCAGATGTCACTTTTTAGAATTACATTCTAATCCCTATATAATGCCAAGGGCCTAGGTAACATTTAGTACACTATTGATAGGGAATAAGAATCTATTTGGGCTGCAGCCCTGGTTGACTGGCTGCCTGGCACCACCTCCCACACACCTCAGAACAGGCTGAAGGAAGAGAAAGTTCAGAATCCTTTTTAAAAGCAGGCGAGTAAAGAAATGAATGTGCTGGGTGAATATACTGACAGAAAGATGAAATAAAACACTGGATGGATGGGCTCTCGCTACCCCCTCACTCGACGCACCCCTCCTGTCGATGTACGTTGCCTGGCATTCAGACATTGTTAGTTTAGTTTCATCACAGTTCTGCTGTTGTGTTCTGCACTGTGCAGTGCAACAAAACAACCGTGCTTAACAGATGAGTGTTCATTAAAATATATATATTACAACTATTATGATAGGGGCTTCCCTAAAGACACAGCAGCTGTGTTTTTCTCTACCAAAATAATTGTTTCACTTCAAGACCTACTGGTGTGTATAATAACCCTTTATCATTTGGCACACATTTTAGCATGCCTTTTCTAGCTCTATTTACCATATCTAATTGAAAAATGGCTATTTCCCTGTAAGAAGATAATGGGATAGAAATGGTTATTCCCTACCTACACTGTATGGTTGCCATAGAAACATTCCCTTGTGTCAACTCAAACCATAAAAGAGTAAAACTGTCTATTAAAAAACAACAAAGCACTGACCGGAGTAAATGTATTCAATGTAGTATATTATTTATTGGAAAGTTATGCATGTCCAAATCCGAGATTGCCCATTTAGAATGTTTCTTTGAAAGGAAATCTGACATTTTTACAAAGCAGACTCAAAAGGAAGTGTACAACATTTAGAATTGAAGAATTATGAATATATGTAGATACAGTGCCTCCGGAAAGTATTCACAGCGCTTCACTTTTTCCACATTTTGTTATTTTACGCCCTTATTACAAAAGTGATTAATTAATTATTTCCCTCAAAATTCTACAAACAATACTCCATAATGACAATGTGAAAGGAGTGTGTTTGAAATCTTAGCAAATTTATTAAAAATTTAAAAAATAGCATATGTGCATAAGTATTCACAACCTTTGCCATGACACTCATAATTGAGCTCAGGTGCATCCTGTTTCCACTAATCATCCTTTAGATGTTTCCACAACCTGATTGGAGTCCACCTGTGGTAAATTCAGTTGATTGGACATGATTTGGAAAGGCACACACCTGTCTATATAAGGTCACACAGTTAAAAGTGCATCTCAGAGAACAAACCAAGCCATGAAGTCCAAGTAATTGTCTGTAGACCTCAGAGACAGGATTGTATCGAGGCACAGATCTGGGGAAGGGTACAGAAAAATATCTACAACATTGAAGGTCCCAATGAGCACAGTGGCCTCCATCATCCGTAAATGGAATAAGTTTGTAACCACCAGGACTCTTCCTAGAGCTGGCCGCCCGGGAGCGATCGGGACGAAGGGCCTTACTCAAGGAGGGGACCAAGAACCCGATGGACACTCTGACAGGCCTTCAGCGTTTCTCTGTGGAGAAAGGAGAACCTTTCAGAAGAAAACGATATCTGCAGCTCTTCACCAATCAGGCCTGTGTGGTAGTGGCAAGATGGAAGCCAGTCCTCAGTGAAAAGGCACATAAGAGCCTACCTGGAGTTTCCCAAAAGGCACCTGAAGGACTCTCAGACCATGAGAAACTAAATTCTCTGGTCTGATGAAACAAAGATTGAACTATTGTGTAGCTCCTTTGTTGGTCAGTCTGAGGTTTGGCACACAGTGTGATCTTCTGCTGGACAAAATATCCATAGCTTGTTTTCTCACTGTATGGCCTTTTGCAGTTTATAGATGCTAAAAAAATGTAAATGCTAGTTTTTTGTTTGTTTAATCTTTTGCCAGATCAATTGTGTTAAATCCTCTTAAATTTCACATCTTCGCAAAGTGTTGAATATTCATGTCTTTGCTTTACATGCTGAGCAACAAGGAATTAGATTTTAGCATGTCATTTTAGGCATGAAATGTAGGGCCCTATCAGCAATTAAGAAAGTTGTAATTACTTTACTAATATCCTGTTGTTAAATGTCATTCCTGAGAAAATTATTTTTATTTTATAATGTGGGTTCACTTTTCAATATCCCAAAAAGCAACTGTCCCTATGTAGGCCATAACTACTGTAAAGAGCCCAGAGTTCTCTAGCTGTAGAGTCCTGGGAAGCCAATATTGACGATTCCAGGAAGCCATGCGCTCACAGTAGCATTTACATATGCAAATTTTGACTGTGTTTTGCATTGAATCTAAATGTAAAGAACCAGCCTAGCACCAATTCTAGACATGGTATAACAACAATGCAGGCTCTATCAGAAAGGTAAGAACACAAAAAATGACTTAACCACCGCAAAGAACAGTGAGAATCATCCAGTGACTTTCTATGTTTTCACACCTGAAACTAATGGTCAGAAGCACCTACATTCTCAAAAGTAAGTAGTGTCTCAAATGGCACAACCTCGGTCATAAAGTAGTGTACTAAAAGGGAGTAAGGTGCCATTTGGGACGCAGAGTTTCTGAGGTCAAAACTAGTTTGTTGAATCTGCAGGTAGGTTCATTTTAGGAAGATCAGCATTTTAAAAGCGTCAGCTTTACCTCTCTCTGCCTTGGGCAAAAACAGCTAATACTTCTAAGGAGAACAGAGAGACCAACTGAGCTGGTAAATTCTTTAAATCATGGAGATCTCCTTTGACAAAGGCAAGAAAATAGTTCTCAGAAATTACTGAAGAAAATAATAAATCACACTTGCAACTGAAAAATACCCATTTATGTCACTGCTTCAGTCTTTCTATTTCCAAACACACAAAACATTTATACAAGACAATCACTATTGTGGGTGCACTGATAACAACTGACACAAAAAAATAAAACCAAATGCAAAGTATTTTGCATTTGAAACAGGACCAGCACAGGCTCAGCATATTTTTATACCATTGTATAACTCTCGGTTCATGGGTGAGTTAGTGAATACTTTTAGATGGGGCGGTCTTAAAACACTCTCCCAATCAGCCTTCTGGCAGAGGTAACCAGGTTGTCTGCCAAAATTGCCTGATATTGGTAGAAATGTTTATGTCATCAATCTTGACCAGTGCACCTGGACCTCTGGAATTAAAACAGCCCCAAAACATCACTGACCCACCACCATATTTCATTGTGGGTATGCGGTGCCTCTCGTTGTATGCATCTCTGTTTCGACGCCAAACATGCAGATGCTGTATCTGACCAAAACATTAAATTTTGGTCTTATCTGACCAGAGCACCTTTCTCCAGACATAATTTTAAATGACTTTAGCAAACTCTGATGGTTTGCGTCTGATGGTTGTTTTTGGTGGTGGTGTCTGAT
>JACXGM010002750.1:0-26962 GCA_016801145.1 Umbra pygmaea | reverse complement strand
GGTGTCTGATGGTTGTTTTTGAAACCTTGTGACCCACCAAGGCCTGCAATTTTGTCACAGTGATTCTTTGAGATTTTGTTGCTTCCATCACCATCTCCTTCCTATCCAGGGGGAGGGGGGGGGCAAAATGCATATGCACCCTCTACCGGTCCTCTACCCATGAGATTTTCAACTGTTCCATATCTTTTCCATTTTTTTATTTTGCCCTGACAGTGCTCAGTGGTATATTCAATCGTTTGTGGATCTTCCTGTTTCCATTACAAAATTTATGAAGGTTTACGATCATCTGTCTCTGTTGAACTGCCAGTTATTTCATTTTCTTCATGGTGTTGGATGACGAATGGATATTGCATGCCTGTTGCGTAACTTTTATACCGTAGTGGAATAATAGCTCAATATGGTTCCTTTAGACTTTTATGATTAGATGATTTTTTTAAAGTGTAATTTCATTCCTGGTTTAATTTGGAAGATGTTATTTACAATACTCTAAGGGTGCCATTGATTGTGAAACCTTCATTTGGAGGACAGTGATTTTGTATTTAATCAATGAATGCTTTTAGTTGGTTCCATTGACACATTAATAGTACAGTATTTCTCACATTTTGGTATTTTGAGTTTCTCTAAAATTGTACTGTTCGTATTTTTGACATTGTTGTTTTTGCACTGCCAGTCATGGGTGTCAGTAATTCTGGAGCCCACTGTGTCTGTTCATGGGTGAGTTAGTGAATTTTAAAATAATATGCTACTGATATTAATTGGGCATCTTTCTAATGATTCTGTCATTTGATCTTTCTTCCCCCTAACAAAGTCATCATGTATTAAAATACACTGATCAGCCATAACATTATGACAGGTGAAGTGAATGACACTCATAATCTTGTTATCATGACACCTGTCAGTGGGTGGGTTATGTTAGGCAGGAAGTGAACATTTTGTCATCAAAGTTGATGTGTTAGAAGCAGGAAATGAGCAAGTGTAAGGATTTTAATGACTATTAAAAAGGCCAGATTGGGATGGCTAGATGACTGGGACAGAGCATCTCCAAAACTGCAGCTCTTATGGGGTGTTCCAGTACCAATCAAAAGTGATCCATGGAATGAAAAACGCTAAACTGGCGACAGGGTCATGGACTTCCAACGCTCATTGATGTACATGGGGAGCGAAGGCTGGCCTGTGTGGTCTGATCCAACAGATGAGCTACTATAGCTGAAACTGCTGAAAAGGTTAATACTGGTTCTAATAAAAAGGTGCCAGAACACACAGTGTATCACATTTTGTTGCATATGGAACTGGTCAGCCACAGACCAGTCAGGGTCCCCATGCTGTCCACTGCCGAAGGCACCTACAATGGTCACGTGAGCATCAGAACTGGACCACACAGCAATGGAAGAAGGTGGCCTGGTCTGATGAATCAAGTTTTGATTTAAGGTACGTGAATGGGCGGTTGTGTGTGTGTCGCTTACCTAGGGCACCAAGATGCACTATGGGAAGAAGGCAAGCCGGCGGAGGCATTGTGATGTTTGGGCAATGATCTGCTGCGAAACCTTCGGTCCTGACATTCATGTGGAGGTTACTTTGACACATACAACCTACCTAAGCATTGTTGCAGACTATGTACGCCTTTCATGGAAACGGTATTCCCTGATGGCATTGGCCTCCTTCAGCAGGATAATGCGCAAAGCAAAAATGGTTTTGAGGAACACAACGAGTTCAAGGTGTTGACTTGGCCTCCAAATTCCCCAGATCTCAATCCAATCGAGCTTTGAAATGTGCTGTACAAACAAGTCCAATCCATTGAGGCCCCACCTCGCACCTTACAGGACTTAAAGGATCTGCTGCTAATATCTTGGGGCCAGATACCACAGCACACCTTCAGAGGCCTAGTGGAGTCCATGCCTTGACGGGTCATAAATATTTTGGCATCTAACTTCTGTTAAGTATGATCAGTGTATATCAATAACACAAAAAAATTATTGTTGTAATTCAGCATACATGGAAAGTTTATTTTAATTTAAGGAATAAATATATTGAGAGAGCAGATCTCTTGTGACCTACTATTTTCAGTTTTGGGGCTGTAACTGAACAGTCGCTATTTGAAATCTCCATACTGACAAGGTGAAAAAAAATGGTGTGCCCTTTAAACAAGGCAATTAACCCTACATTTCCCCAGGGTCATCGTTGATAATTGCTGACCCTGCAGGTGACTCCACTCTAGGGGTTTCTTAGGCAAAAATGTCACACATGCATATAATTACCAGAATTCATTATTAGAGTATGATTCTCATCCTCCTGTATCGATGCTATAAAAGTCTGAAAACACTGCTCATGTATTTGAAAAATCCTATGTGGAATTATTTTATGGTGTAAAATGAAAAACTGATGGGTTATTTTATTTTTGTCTTCTGCACTAATACCTGTTGAATGACTACCCAAACTGTGAGGGTTATAGGTCAACCTGTGAACATCTCCGAGAAACAATCATGGTAGTTGTAAAAACAGAGCTGTGGTCAGAGAAAGCACAGCCTCACTTTGTCATCACATTATTGTAATCCCTGAGAGCTCACTTAACTTATTCCACCGTGATCAAAGTTCTGCTGGGCTTTTTCTTCAGCACATTGGTAGAAACACCTGCATGTAATAAAACCACATTTCTTTCAGGGCACTTATACCAAGCTCAGAGAAAGTGTGACCTCATCACAACTATTTCTCTCTCATTTCTGTCTCTATACATTTTACAGAACTATTTAAATATTGAGATTGAGATTTTCAAAGCAGCCTTAGTACTTTTACAGTGGAAAATGGGCCTTTTACAAATAGTTTACTTTTTGAAGCATAAACTGTAACTTAAGAGTTATGATGAAAATAGTCTGTTTGAAAGTAATAAGAATCGAAATGTCCCATCATCATCCTGGAACTGTTGACGTATTCAGTGGCGACTGCTGGTCTTTCAAAGAGGGGAAGCTCATTTTCAGTCTACATCATAAAAAATGTCAATTTTTTTATACATAAATTCTGCCCTACGTTCCTTTTCAAGAAAATGCTCTGCGACCCTGTCGTACCAACTACGCGTCTTTTCCAGTGAATTGACCAGTGTCCTCTCAATGGCCAGCAGAGCTAGACTGCTTAAACGGCCCTGGCCCATTGTGTTACGGGTGTAGGACTTGAGCTGCTTTAAACAGGTGAAGCTCCTTTCTACCTCTGCAGATGTAGCTCCATATGTTGCCACTAATGAGAACAGTTTGTAAATCTGATGCATTGCACTGTCCCAATCCATGTCTTTAAGGAACACCAAGTAGTCACACATCTTTCCCGTTACACTGCAAGTCCTGATCTGAATACAGGACTTGAAGTTCAGACCTCAGACTCCATGTATCAAAGTGATGGCCATAACATTTAAGGAGGAATGAATGAATGTATGAATGAATGAATGAACAAACGATCTAACGAAACTATATTAAACTCGAAGGAGGAAATGTGGGAATCAGGTTAAACTGAACCAGGAATGTGGTGTATAATTGTATGAAAGGTATGATAAAAATTGGCTAGCAATTTCGCCAAGCAAATACCAAGAAATAGATTGCAGCAGTTTGTCTTTCGACTACACTTGCAAAATCCGTGATAGGGACTGAGCTTGAATAGCTTCGGTGAGTTTTTATAGTACAAAAATGCCATCAATCAAAAGTAGATGCATTCTTTAGACAGACCCTCCAATCATCACGCAGAGATGCTGAGCATCCGTGGGTGGGACATAATTGCAGCATTTATCCATTTATCCAATGACTAGTTTCGTCTAGTTTCACTGAAAAAGCACTGAAAAAACTGTTCAATACAGCCCCATTGAAGTCCATGGACGCCAGGCTTCAACAGGTAAATGCACTGTGATGCTACCAGAATGTATGAGAAGGAAATCGAGTCAGTTGACCTGCTTTACTGTATGTAGCTGATTCTGAACGAACTCGTCTTCGAAATGAAGGTATTCTAACGCATTTTTGTCAAAAAATGTTAACACAAATAGTGCATATTTGAACATTAATCTTTTGACATTTTAGGCAAAGCCGAGCTTCTCTTGCAGTCTTAAAGAAATCGCAACTGGATGTATTTTTGGCAACATCTATTAGAAAAAGTTTCACTGTGTTTAAATTGTGTATGAAAATCTAATATTAGCCCAATGTGGACTTTAACACTGACTGATAAAGGGCTGATATGTAACATGACATCTAGTTACATGAGTTTGTTTAGATGCGCCAAAAGAGTGCTCTATAGTCATTTGACCAGTACTTTGCAAACTACTCACCATTGTCTCCTATGGCCATAGATTTCGCTTCCTTCCTAATTCCTTCTCTATTCCTGCCTTTTCGGCTGCTCCGCAACTCCCTGTACAGATCTGTGGGATGACGAGGGGCGTGCACATCGTTCATTCAACCACATCGCCCGAGCCGCCGATTATATTTCACAGTGTTCACCCAACACGGAATCCTTTAGTCAGATCATGCACGGGATGATTACATTCACCGACTATACTTCCGCAATTGAATTTACAGGCGTCCGATCTGGTAAAATAGACAATCTGATTTATCTAACCCAAATCCCAGGCAGCGCTTAGCCCACTACGCCATGCAGACCCCTGACATAGAGCCACTCAGAGGCTATTTTGAGTTCATTGTAGGGTTGTGCGATATGAACGCTGATAGAAATATCTGCCATTGTATAGATATTCACAATAGTCTAGAGCATGGATTTTGGGGTCAGTGTAAACACCTATTTTTTTCTATGTCATTTGATATCAGTGTAACGATGATAGAGCCTCGTTTCAGTTTGTATTTGTACTAGAATGCTTAAAAACAATAATGGTGTTGATGTTGCCAAAGTGTTCGTATCCATGCATCCCTAGGTAAACTTCATTCTTTAAGGACAAGGAAAGTTTTTTTTCCCAGTAATCTGTTCACAGTATATCTCTCCCTTGCAAGTAAATGAGAAATTGCATTGGGGATAAATTCTGACATCTCGGATGCATTCCTAATTCACTGTATGGATGCTAGTGTGTTCCTGTACCTCTTTTTCACACCGATACACACGCTTGGAACAAGTCTATGCCAGTATGGTATGTGGCCTTCCAATGAGAACAGCAGTGTGTGTTTATGAATCCAGCAATGGCAGGGTTAACATGGCTTACATAATAGCTCTGCTATGCAGGTTACCAGCTCTTATCGACAATACTCCTCAATACACATTCGCACACACAACACTGAAGACAACTCAGCCCCTCATCCATGGACCAGACGCCAGAAGATTGTTGCACACCTAAGATCTCGAAAACCATGTTATATCATGATGTAAACCAAACAGCGAGGCTATACTCCAGTAAGGCCAAGGAGGAGGTGGTGGATAAAAGTGGATCTTTCTCTCAACTACATTGTATGAAAGAGGGAGAAGATGAGAGAGCATATTAGCTTATTTCTCCTTTTCTTTTACCTATAGCAGATCCCTCCATTTTACAGAGAGGCTCTGAGTAGAGGGAAAGAAAGAGAAATGGAGAGAGAAAGAGAGAGATAGATAGAGAGAAGACATGATGAAAAGGAATGTTTAAGTACTGTCTGAACTCCCAATTGTTACAGGCAAATAGATTGGCTGCAAAAATACTCTACACTGCACTGATTCCTTTGCAAGTTTAATGCGTCTTTACACTGTAATACAATGGCCTTTTTTAAGACAGCAGGACATCATTGCAAAATAGCTGCACTCCAAATGGTACCCTCAATATAGTGTACTAGATTTTGATGGCGTGCACTGACAATGAATTTTGTGTTCCGTGTTTTTTTTACCAAAGCTTTTCGTATTGAATAAACATTAAACGAGGGAAATTGAATTTGTTCTGAACTGAGAGACATCTGAGCTGGTTTACACGCCTCGCCTCAGGTTAATACTCAATTTAGGAGGAACAAAAATAACAAGCAATGTCGCGAGAAAAAAGAAAAACATTGTCTTTCTGCCTCCACCCCCTGCCTCTGTCTGGCCCCTAACCTCCTCAGCACTCACATCCGTAGCAGAATGGAAGGCCCGTGGCCCACTGCCGGGGCTGTCCCTATCACGCTCAGTCAGATCAGCTGGAGAACTGCTGAGATGTGTGGGACTCCACACTTGACTGACCTGGCGGGCATTCAAGAACATCACATTCAAGCAAGTGTGAGTGTTACAGACAGTTCCTCAATCCAAGCTTCATATTAGAATCTGTTCAGTCACCGGGAATTAAGAGAAAAGCCATCTTCCTCTGGGGGTAGAACGACACAGGGTAGACTCTCTCAGGCTGGCTGTGTCTCTGGCTTGTTTGAACTGTCGTTGGATGAATGGCAGCACAGCAGCTGTTCAGTAGAAGACCTTTTAGAAAGATACTTCAGCAGATGTCCATTGGACATACACTTCATTCCCTTAGAAGCATGTGTGTCTATCTATTCAGAACAAACACACGTATGCATTCCCAAAAACGCGTTTAAGAACACTCTTGCTGACACACGTGATATTGTCAGGTATTGATTAACTTTCATGCTTCATTTATTCCTGCTGAGCTCATCTTATTCACAACCCACACTTGCCTCTGACAAGTGTCCCGAATGGTACAATACATATAGGGCTTTGGTTAAATTTAGTGCACCTTTTATACTAATCAAAGATAGCACACTATAGGGAATAGTATTTTGGGACGGACCCATTGTTTTCCCCACAACGCATCATGAATTTTTCATTCTAGATGGCTAGAATTAACATAGGTGGCCAAAACTCATAAAGATATGACATATTAGCTGACTTAAAACTGAACTTTGAAATCAACAATAAGAGCAGATGGGGTAGAGTGGTGTGTAAAAATGAAAAGTGAATATAGTTTAAGGCATGTTGTTTTATACTGACTTATACAGCTGTCCACGTTATATTTTAGGAGTTTAGCAGACACTCATATTAATTGTGACTTTTTTCCTCACCCCCCCCCCCACCCCCCCATGGGAAATAAACCCATAACACTGGTGTTTGAATTGGGAGGCAGTCATCTTTCTTGGACAACCAATGAGAATGTGTGTTGTGTGAAAGATGCCTGAGCCTTACAGAGACTAGCACAGCTCACACAATGCCCATGCATCCTAATGGGCTTGGAGATTCTCAGGTTGAGATGTGAGTTGTGTGGGAACATAATGCTGGGATTCCCAATCTGTAATGTATTCACAGGGACAGAGCTCTTTCTCTGATTGGAGAGATTATAGGTTATGCAAGGCCCTTCACACTATTGTTTTAATGGACTGGGCGGTGGGGGGAGGGGAGCATAGAACAAGAGAGAGAAAAAGATCATGTTTGGAGCTCACAGGTTTTATTTTTCAGAAGCCCTGGGGCTTGGCAGAACCAGCAAAACAGCTATGCTGTACCCCTAATCACGCACGTCATATTTACTTGGCTTTAGAAGAAATGTCAAGTGCATGTGTAGCCCTAGTCGAGACCGTTAGTGTTAGTACCTTCTTTGGTAGGTGTCAACTTACATCCTGGACCAGAGCTTCTATACGTGTAGCCGTAAGAATAGAGCTTCTGTATGTGAAGCTGTTGGACTAGAGCTTCTATACGTGTAGTCGTAAGACTAGAGCTTCTGTATGTGAAGCTGTTGGACTAGAGCTTCTATACGTGTAGCTGTAAGACTAGAGCTTCTGTATGTGAAGCCGTTGGACTAGAGCTTGTGTATGTGAAGCCGTTGGACTAGAGCGTCTGTATGTGAAGCTGTTGGACTAGAGCTTCTGTATGTGAAGCTGTTGGACTAGAGCTTGTGTATGTGTAGCCACTGGACTAGCGCTTCTGTATGTGAAGCTGTTGGACTAGAGCGTCTGTATGTGAAGCTGTTGGACTAGAGCTTCTGTAGGTGAAGCCATTGGACTAGAGCTTCTGTGAGTGAAACCGTTGGACTAGCACTTTGTATGTGTAGCCGTTGGACTAGAGCTTCTGTATGTTGGACTAGAGCTTCTGTATGTGAAGCCGTTGGACTAGAGCTTCTGTAGGTGAAGCCGTTGGACTAGTGCTTCTGTGAGTGAAACCGTTGGACTAGCACTTTGTATGTGTAGCCATTGGACTAGAGCTTCTGTATGTGAAGCCGTTGGACTAGAGCTTCTGTATGTGAAGCCGTTGGACTAGAGCTTCTGTATGTGAAGCCGTTGGACTAGAGCTTCTGTATGTGAAGCCGTTGGACTAGTGCTTCTGTGAGTGAAACCGTTGGACTAGCGCTTTTGTATGTGTAGCCGTTGGACTAGGGCTTCTGCATGTGAAACCGTTGGACTAGCACTTTTGTATGTGTAGCCGTTTTACTAGAGTTTCTGTATGTGAAGCAATTGCCCAAGTTCTTACGTGAGTGAAACCGTTGGACTAGCATTTTTCTATGTGAAGCTGTTGGACTAGGGCTTCTGCATGTGAAACCGTTGGACTAGCACTTTTGTATGTGTAGCCGTTTTACTAGAGCTTCTGTATGTGAAGCCGTTGGACTAGTGCTTCTGTATGTGAAGCCGTTGGACTAGAGCAGTAGTGATGGTCAAACAAACCTTAATTGCTGTTCTTCTAGCAGCAAAATATGCTGGCAGCACTTCGGATTTGTTATTTCAAAATTTAGAATATTGTTGGAGTGCCTTGTACGTGTTAAATTTCAATTTGCCTTTATTTTAAAAAGGAAAATCTGAGTTAGTGCTGCCAGCATTATATCCTGCTGCTAGAAGACAGGTTTGTTTGCCCATCATTATAGAGCAGTGGTTCTCAAAATTTATTGGGCCAGTGCCCCACTATCAATTATCCAGGTCCCTTACCGCTCCCCATCATATGATGTAGACTAATTTCCATGAATGTTAATGATTATTATTATTGTTTTATTATTACAGCCTGCAATTTAACATTAAAATCTTAATTAAAAAACAGCCAATCAGAAATGCAAAACAATCATTCTTATGAATTGTTCCTACGGATAACAAGCTGGCACATATCAAGGGGCAGTGTCAGAAATTAGCTTTTTGTAGTGGTTTGATCCATTTTATCCTTCAAGATAATGCTTTTGTTTTTGAAAGATCAACAGTGAAAGATAGTGATAGTGATTGCCTGATCATGTTTGGTGCAGACTTTTAATGAAATAAATGGATCATTGTAATTTGGTTTCTTGAGAAAGAAGTGAGTGGTAATTACTGTCTCTGGGCATGAAAAATCTACCGTAATCATTGACTATTTCTGTTGAATGTGTGAATTTTTGAATAAAAAAATTTCATCTGAATGTCTGAGTTACACATACTGTATGTAATGCTACTTTAATTAACAGAGATTAATCGAGGACAAATACATATGTTCTGAGTGCATGTTTCTTGGCACAAATAGGCTACACCTATTTTTTTTGAGTGCATGTTTCCTGGCACACCTTACGCACACCTTGCGTCCATGCCAAGGCACATTGAAGCAGCAAAAGGAGACCAATTATTGAGTGCATAAATATTTTTCAGAAGGTCTACATTTCTGTATTATAAAATCTTTATTCTAATATTTTGAGGTACTGGACTTTATTTCTATGAGCTGTAAGCCATAATCATCAAGATTTAAACCAAAAAGGCTTGAAATGTCACTTTATGAGTAATGAATCTAGAATACATGAAGGTGTCACATTTTTTTTAATTAAATTACAGAAGAAATATATTTTCCACAATATTCAATTTTTTTGAGATGCAGACTTAGAGTTGGAAGGTTGCCGGTTTGATCCCTGACCCAAATGTCGTTGTGTCCTTCGGCAATTGTATAAAATGTAGATAGAAGCATCAGTGTACTGGTGAATGGATAGATCAACTAAGTTAATAAATATAAGGTATGCAAAGTGATTTCATGGTCACTTGTGAAAGTATTTTGATAATATTTTAAATACAAAAATATAGTATTTTATTTTGATACATGGTGTGGCTGCTGTATTTTGTAGTTTATAAAAAATACCATAATTATAATTGTATTTTATTTTAAAATACATTTAAATGTATCTTTGCCCATCACTGTTTGCTCGAATGTAAAGTAGTCAGTGTAGCTTGTATAACAGAGTGAATTTGTTGTCCCCTCAAAATAACTCAACACACAGCCATTAAGCACTAAACTGCTGGCAACAAAAGTGAGTACACCCCTAAGTGAAAATGTCAAAATTGGGCCCAAACTGTACCGGTACCACCCCCATTTACAAACACTGGACCAGAGCATATTTGACTGAAACCGATGGACTAGTGCTTCTCTGTGGGAACCCATTTGACTAGAGCTTCTGTATTATGTGAAGCTCTTCGATTAGAGCAAGTAGATGAGTAGCAATTGCGTGGAACTGGCCATAGCACATACATAATATAAATGCATACCCTTCTTCTCCATTATCCAACCTTTCAGTATTTCATTGCATGAAATAGATAATGGGTGACAGTAGTGGTCAAGTGAAAGAGGTTTGCTGTGAGTGGATGACTAATGGATCAATGTAGACTAGCATGTGAGAAGCGCTTTGCAGGCTATAGTATCCACTAACTGGGAAGAGCTCATATCTCTGACCAGAGCAGTGCGTGTGTGTGTGTGTGTGTGTGCGTGTTTGTGTGATTAGGGATGGCCTCTGTTGATGTATGAACGGTAGACTGAGACAAAGCTCTCATTCTCCATACGAATTAAATCAATTATTTCCACTTTGCTGCCCATTACATATGTATTCACTTCGCATAACATAGTTATAGTTACAACCGACTTTAGGGCAGCAGGCATTTCCTACGAGCACCACAAATTAACTTGTCATAACCAATAGGGTTATGAGGTGAAATCATAACAATGTTACATGCACCTATGTTGCTCGAAAACTTTTATAGACACGTAGCTGTTGTACATTTGCATGAATGTTTCTAGCCAGGCCCCTCATTGAAAGTTTACTGTCTGTTACATTATAAACCCTGGTCTCAGTCTTTAGCTTTAGGTACAGAAACAGTATTCAGTTTATCACCCGTACATACAGGACTCATTCACTTTCCCTTTTTCACAAACGTACATCACGCGAAATGATTTAATGAACCTAGATGAAAGATGGACTATAAATATCTGCCAAAAAATAGATAAATATCTGCGCTTTTGGAAAACATGCAAAACACCAAAGTTTAAAATTGCATCCGTAGCAGGGATACAATGTTTACAAACATTTATATATACATTAAAAAAGGTACTGCGATATTAGTTGCCTTTCTATGGTTTCTTCGGAAGCTTTGTAACCAAAGCAAATGGTTACCATAACGCCAGGGAACAAACGAGGTAGTTTCATTGCATTTCACATGGCTGGCAGCCCCCGTAAACCACATACCTTGTAGATTCTGCACTCGGATGTCGCTAATCTGTCCGATAAATTCCTCACGTTCGAACCAGTCTTTATACTCCCACTCGTGTCCAGCCATCAGGACGATACCCTGGGGAAAGTTGCAGTCTGGACCACTACAGAACAATATAGCCCGGTTACCAACCTCCCTGAAGAGGATCGAAGGCAGCCCCTTTCCCCCACTCTCTAGCTGGCTATTGTAGTAGTGGCGGTCGCCGGACGCAGAGCCATGGCGTGCAGTATAGAAAAGGAGGTCTAACCTACCAGAATGCTCCCCCGTGGAGACGGTTTTTGGTGAACGAGCATTGTTTTCGTTTATTTATTTGTACGTATCTGCATAACCCCGAGCAAACCTGGGACGCAAAAAATGGCACAGCTCTGACCAGCGTTACACAGCAGGAGGAGGTAAATAGACAGCACCTGGATAATATTTCCAAGGTGGGTTGTAGTAGTGTCCAGGACACGCCCACCATCCCGGCACTGTAGCCACGAGTCAACAGAAGACTTAAATCTCAGCTGTTATGGCTGATGTTTACGATCTCTCTGTTGACCAGTATAACCATAGGTAATTCATTATATAACAATAAAAGTAATGTGGAGTGAATACGATACACACGCCGGATCCCAATAAAGGTGTGCTGCATTGTTGACTTAAATGTTACTAAACAACTGATGTCGAATTCATGTGCGTCGCCCGTATTTCCCGCTGGTCTCCAATCTGCAGTACAATTGCACGCTCATTTAAATAAAACATGTTACACTCACCATAAAGAAAACTTTATACATGCAACAGGTTTAAGGAATGTATCCCACTAGTTTACTGAACCCCAAAACTATAAAACTAGATCAGGCACACATTTACAGCTCTATACACTCGACTCAGCATGCACATTTGAATCATTGTTAATTTGAGGATTTAATAAATATGAATCCACATAGGATGTGCTTATGCACATTAGAAAAAAATTAAACATATTTTTTCCCCTTTTGTGAACGAGTGCATTTTATTCAGTTGTCATTTGGATTAAACATTCTGACTCCTCTTCCAAATGGAACTATTTCCTCGGTGCACTACTTTTGACAAATACCCAGAACTCTTTGGTCAAAAGTAATGCCCCCTTTAGGAAATATGCTGCCATTTGGGGCGCGACTATGTCTCAATGGGTAGCTGGCCCATTTAACCAGGCTCCTGTTGGGCTGCTTCATTAGAAAGGCCTTATGATGTGTGCTCTGCAGGCTATTGGATATTATTACAGGTACACACAGGGATTAAAGCCCTGGTAATTATAGGGCTTTATCAGGATCATGGAATTTAAGTTACTCTGAAATGACAAGTTTCCCCTGTATACGATCAGACATCGAAACCTATGAAAGGCAAAGCCCTTCATGTGCTACTGATAAAAATTTAATGTATTAGGAATTGACTGAACAATGTACACCCAGCAACTGTCAGTGAAAGGCTTTAGGTTATGTGGGATATCTATACCTGGCTATATACAGGCTTCAGAATGGACATGTTGCATATTGATAGTAGGTCATTAGACCTAGGATGACTAGTAACATTTACACCTGGCAGGTGGTGTGTGAATACCAAACACACACACACATTTAATTGATCCTATACCTGGCAGGTGGTTCATATATTTCAGATTAAAAGCCCTACTATGGAGCAGAGCACATCAGACTCTTGTTGACCATCCTCCCACAGGGACAGAAATGAGTCATGATACCACTGCTTGGAAATATTTTGTAATAATACTTTAATAGCATCAATTTTCTATCTTAATTTATATTTCAAAGCGCCCAGTATTTGTTTCAATGTTTTAATTGTTCACAAATGCTTTTCAATTATAAAAAAAGAAGAAACACTTTTCTTCTGTGAAAATTCAATTGTGTTTATCTCTCTTTTCAGGACTGAAACCTTAACTGTGTCATCTGGCTTGGACAGTTCTGTACTAGGCTTCAGAGGAACTGAGTAACACAAGCATCTGCAGCATGATGTATAACTGCCCAAATCTACAGTAATTTTGTATTCACTGTTTGTATTGTAGTCTCCAACACAAATATATTAGGAACCAGAAGTACTGTAGTCGATAAGACCCAGGCGTCAGAGGTCTAGACAAGAAACTAGATTAGATTAAAGACACTACAGGTCATATGACACCCCAGTACAGTAATAAAAACATGTGTAAGGATTACTTGAAAAAGTATTGTGCAGCAGCCAGAGAGGGTCTACCATACCATATACACACATTTTCATGGCAATGTTACAAAAAATAGTTTCCGGTAAGTAAGAAAAATTGGATGTTTTGTATAAAAGAAAATGTTTCAACACCAGAGGCTACAGTTGAAGAGAATTTACTGTATGTCTGTATTATGTTGTTTGTTTTTGACCAAGTCTGTGCCAGCTAGGTTCCCTCTGGGTAATAGGGGACAGCCTAAGGCGGAGTCAGACACTGCTGGGTTAGAGAGACACACAGGAAAGACAGGACATAAGGCAGAGTGAAGGAAAACAGTGGAGAGTTGACTGGACGTGCGGTGCAAGATTCAAAAGAGTAGCCAAGCTAGAAGCAGTGACACACAGCAGTCTTCAGCTGCAGTATAAAATGCCTTGCAGAATGTAGCATTCATCGCCTTCTTTGTGCAGTGGATATGAAAGTACCGTACACATGCACACATCCAAACACATACACATACTTCAGAGGGACCTATAGGGCATGACGAAACGTTTTAATAACCTAATTACTCTCTAGCCTGTCATCATTTGCAGGATATGTTGTTGTCTTGATTGATGTGTGTGGTAAGCCTACAACACTCCTCCTTCCTGGTTCTCTGGGAAACCATTACACCAACCACCCAATCAGAGCTTCTACCTTCTGAGGACCTTGGAGGAGTGGAACGATTCAATTCCACTGGAAGATCCCAAACCACGCCGGAAATGACTACAAACTAGTGTAATTGGTTCTTCTTTGTTTACCATTGCAGTGGCATTCTAAAAAGGCATTGTAAAAACGGTCTTGGTTTAAGCGTGAGGGATAAGGTGATCAGAGGAACAGATAGTTGAGTGCTGCAGAGTAGACCATTCCCATCGATGAAAATAGCAGCATTTTGGTTGGTTTCTTTTTTTCTTCCTCAGAGCTGTAGTAAAGATTAGAGAGTCTATCTCAGGGTCTGCCTCTGTGCAGTGCTGAGCAGTATAGTCATATGAAGCAGAGGGTCATTGCTCCACAGCCCACTCCTGAACCATGCGGGGGCAGCTGTTACACAATACAGAGATGAAAGTGATTTCACTCCCACAGAAAGGGCTTGTGTTTCAGTGGAAGAAATGTTTTTTAATCCAACAGTATCTACTTCATGTACATAGTGCACTATATTTTCTAGATATTTAATGTGCTAGAACATTCTAAACAAACTATTGGGACAATGTCAATTTGGTTTAGTTTTAAAATGTAAATATGCATTGCATTATAACTAACTTGCATTAGCGAAATGGAGTATGTGTTGCCTGTACTGCTGCCACAGAAACACACTGTTCAGTTTCAAAGTACTGTGGTTTCAAAGAGCTGAGGTATTTACAACTGTCTTTAAAGCATTGAGCCAATGTTTATTTATGTGGCTTGGTCTTGTGTTGTTCATTTGCGCTGCTTTTCTGGTTGAAATGCTCTGTGCAGGTATGTCAGAAACCTGATCTAAAGTTGTATCACTCTTGTAATTGGGGATACAAATACCACACGTTACCTTTTAAAGGAACTCTGGATCCTAAAACCCCATCAGAACTGTCAGAAAGCTTTGTAGCCTCAATGGAGATGTAAAGATGGGAAAGACCTAGAGGAAAGTAGTGTAGGACAACCTCTCACTATGCTAATGTGATTACCATTGCATTTGTCATTGCACCCGTTAATTATCTTTTTTCTTCTCAAAAGTAGGTTACTGTTTAGGGAATAAAGTGCCATTCGAGAAAGTCAAATGAATTCACACGTTAGGATACTTCTGGGAGATTTTACAATTCCACCTAAAGTTATTTGAAATAGCATGGAAATGCACATAAAATAGTCCTATACTTCTACAAATTGTACTATAGATAGTATACAGCGACACACACAATTAGAACCCACACTATAAAATGTATACAGATAAACAGCTCTTCCACACTCACAAATAGCTTTCCCCATCTCTCCACTCACTCCCAGAGCTCAACGTCCATCTCTCAGGACCAACCATCTGTCTGTATGATTGGCTGGATATTGATCTAAAACGAAAACACTACCAGAGTATACACATGGTTATTACAAACACTTCCCATAGTATACACTCTGTTAACACAGACAATACCCTAGTTTACACACTGTTAGTACAGACACTTCTCTACTATAAACACGGTTAGTACAGTCACTACTCTAGTATACACAGTGTTAGTATAGACCCTAGTATACAGTCATGGTCAAAAGTTCTGAGAATGACAAAAATATTGGTCTCCACAATGTTTGCTGCTTCAGTGTTCTTAGACTTTTGTCAGTAGTTACTATGGTACTGTACATTGACGTACAGTATAATTAAGCAGTCCATGTGTCAAAAGCTTTTATTGACAATTACATGAAGTTTATGCAAAAAGTCAATATTTGCAGAACCTTCTTTTTCAAGACCTCTGCAATTCGCCCTTGCATGCTATCGATTAACTTCTGGGCCACATCCTAACTGATGGCAGCCAATTCTTGCATGATCAATGCTTGGAGTTTGTCAGATATTTGTTTACCACCTGCCTCTTAAGGATTGACAACAAGTTCTCCGGGAGGGCTGGAGAGTTTCCTGGCCATGGACACAAAATTTCAATGTTTTGTTCCCAGAACCACATAGTTATCACTTTTGCCTTATGGAAAGATGCTCCATCATGCTGGAAAAGGCATTGGTCATCACCAAACTGTTCTTGGATGGTTGGGAGAAATTGCTCTCTGAGGTTTTGAGGCGTTGATGCTACAAATTGAATATTGCTTTAATCAGGGTACTTGCATCATTTCCATTCCCTTTTATGTTTTATATAGAGTGGGGTCAAAAAAGTATTTAGTCAGCCACCAATTGTGCAAGTTCTCTCACTTAAAAAGATGAGAGGCCTGTAATTTTCATTATAGGTATACTTCATCTATGAGAGCCAAAATGAAATAAATATCCAGAAAATCACATTGTAGGATTTTCAATGAATTTATTGTTAAATTATAGTGGAAAATAAGTATTTAGTCAATAACAAAAGTTAATCTCAATACTTTGTTATATACACTTTGTTGGCAATGATAGAGGTTAAACATTTTCTGTAAGTCTTCACAAGTTTTTCACATATTGTTGCTGGTATTTTGGCCCATTCCTCCATGCAGATCTTCTCTAGAGCAGTGATGTTTTGGAGCTGTCGCTGGGCAACACAGACTTTCAAATCCACTCCAGGACCTTGAAATGCTTCTTACGAAGCCACTCCTTCATTGCCCGGGTGGTGTGTTTGAGATGATTGTCATGCTGAAAGACCCAGCCATGTTTCATCTTCAATGCCCTTGCTGATGGAAGGAGGTTTTCACTCAAAATCTCACGATATATGGCCCCATTCATTCTTTCCTTTACACAGATCAGTCATCCTGGTCCCTTTGCAGAAAAACAGGCCCAAAGCATGATGTTTCCACCCCCATGCTTCACAGTACGTATGGTGTTCTTTGGATTACAACTCAGCATTCTTTCTCCTCCAAACACAATGAGTGGAGTATTTACCAAAAAGTTAAATTTTGGTTACATCTGACCATATGACATTCTCCCAATCCTCTTCTGGATCATCCAAATGCTCTCTAGCAAACCTCACATGGGCCTGGACATGTACTGGCTTAAGCAGGGGGACACGTTTGGCACTGCAGGATTTGAGTCCCTGGCGGCGTAGTGTGTTACTGATGGTAGCCTTTGTTACTTTGGTCCCAGCTCTCTGCAGGTCATTCACTAGGTCCACCCGTGCGGTTCTGGGATTTTTGATAACCATTCTTGTGATCATTTTGACCCCACAGAGTGAGATCTTGCGTGGAGCCCCGGATCGAGGGAGATTATCAGTGGTCTTGTATGTCTTCCATTTTCTTATAATTGCTCCCACAGTTGATTTCGTCACACCTGTAACACTCGAGGCTCGGAGTATAATAAATAATATTTTATTACAGGCAGTTTAATAATTCCACAAGATCAATAGGTATACGAGAATAATCTTTATCAAGAAGAGTATAGAGGGGCAGGCTTAGGTCATACACGAGAAGGCAGTCAGTACAATCTGTAATCCAGAAGAGTCGCGGGGCAAGCCGGGTCCAACACAAATATCCTTAATCCCAAATCCCAAATCAAAACAAAGCAGTCGATAAAGGCAGGCAAGGTCATACACAGGGAAGCGCAGCTATGGTAAAAAAAACAGAATCCAAAAGGCGTAATACGGGAAAAAGAACAGGGTCATACACAGGTTTACTATTTCAATATTAAATGCTCAGGTGAATCAAGAAGATACAATACCTGGCAACGAGGCCATGCTAGTGAAGGGTTTATGTAGAGGGAAGGGAATGAGAGACAGGTGTTTAAAATTTTGGTGATTGTGCCCTGTGCTGTGTGCTGGGTTCGTGTTCCGTGGGATGTTGTACCGTGCCAGTTGTACACTGTGTATCTGGGGTCTCCCCTGGTATAGACCTCACAACACCAAGCTGCTTACCTTTTGCAGATTCCGACTTCCCAGTCGGGTGCAGATCTACAATTTGGTTTCTGATGTCCTTTGACAGCTCTTTGTTCTTGGCCACAGTAGATTTTGGAGTGTGACTGAGGTTGTGAACAGGTGGCTTTTATACTGATAACAAGTTCAAACAGGTGCCATTAATACAGGTAATGAGTGGAGGACAGATGAGCTTCTTAAAGAAGAAGTTACAGGTCTGTCTGTGAGAGACAGAAATCTTGATTGTTTGTAGGTGACCAAATATTTATTTTCCACGATAATTTACCCATAAATTAATAAGAAATCCTACAATGTGATTTTCTTGATTTTTTTTTTCTCATAGCATCTCTCATAGTTGAAGTGTACCTATGATGAAAATTACAGAATTCTCGCATCGTTTTAAGTGGGAGAACTTGCACAATTGGTGGCTGACTAAATACTTTTTTGCCCCACTGTATATATTTATTTCTTATCAACTGCTACACACCACCTTTCCCTATTTTTACTACCCCATCCTAACCATTTTCACCCAATTTAATTATCTAATACCAATCCCAGTTTATATTTCCTATCGATTCCCAACTGTGCTACATCTAAACTTATTTGCCTTGTACCAGTAATGCTTTAATTGTTGTTTGTCCTACGCTTCAATTATATCTATGCATTCCAGCTTCGCTTTGCCCTAACCATATTGGGTTTCATTTGACAAGTATTTTTCTATTATACTGTGATGCTTTACATAATTAAGAAACCTTTGTAATCTAAATGATTCTACTGATTTTGATTTAAATTTTTAAAAAATATTTTTATATTAAAATATATTAAAATATATTAAAGATAGATGGACTATCACCTTTTAAATCACTGAGTAATGCTATCTGCAGTGTTAACTCCAGACAAATGTTACAATTCTTCAGCCAATCTTTCACCTGTGTCCAGAAACACACTACAGTACATGTGGACAGTACCAAAATAAATGGTCTATTGACTCTGCCTCCCCATTGCAAAATCTACAAAACTCGGAAGATTGTATTCCCCATTTATATAAATTTCTATTTGTTGCCAAAATTCTGTACAATTACTTGAACTAAAATACATCCTAAGTTTTGAGTCTGGTGTAGTTTTACTTGTTAAATCGAAAACCCTATGCCAAGGTGACTGTACATCGAAAATCTCTTCCCAGCTATTTTGCATTTTATATGGAACAGATGTTAAATTCTTCATCCTTAAATGAAATTGATACATTTTTTTATTTATCACTGCTTTCCTCAACCACTTATAATTTTTTAATACATGGTTGACAGACCAATTCTTAATTTTTCATCTTCTCCATTTGACTCTCCTATTCACGAGGTAATGCAGCAATTATTTGATTATACTTTTGGCAAGAACAAGCATTTCCGTATATTTTTATTAGTTGATTACAGGACAATATATCAATTCTCCAGCCTCATTTATAATATCAACTCGGAGGATGTGTTGGTACCATTCCTTATTCATGGCCAGAGTTGACACCATAGGTCCAAAAGTGGTGGGGCAAAATTTGTGACATATCGGGGCCTTTCTTGGGCATGAGTCTGAAGTTTCCCTGAACTTGTAAGGTAAACATGTGTGCTAATTGTATGCTTTGTTGATGAAAGATAATTGTTATTTTTCACATACATTTGAGTAACTAACTCAACATTTATCCAGACACAGGGCCGTTTAAAGGAATTTAGGGGCCCCAAGCAAAATGGACATGGAGGCCCCCCCAACCCCCCGCCCCGCATGCATGCACGCAAAGCCTACAGGAACCACAGCATAGCCATGAAGTTTAAGTTCACCCACACTTTTTATAAATAAAAAAGGTTTACAGTGCAAATACTTGTGTTGCATAAACTGTGCATAAATAAAATTGATGCACAGAATTTATTGTGTGGTTTTCCTAACCCCATTTGGTAAATAGGTTATCATGGTGGAATAGTTAGTATAGCATGCTAACGTTATGCCACTTTCATCAAAACCTATTACAAAGCTATAGCAATGTCATATCATACAATAAACACTGATTCTGGAACAGATCTGCGTCTTCCTTATCCCCTTAAAAAACATATTACAGTAGTATGTAGGCTAACCATATTCTGTCCATTCGAAAAAAATGTTGCACTAACTGTTTGTTACAAGCAGCATTTGCAGTCAGGCAGGTTACAGGTAACGTTAGCTAACATAAACTTATTTTTGCTAGCCTACCTGCTGCAAAATTACACCAAGACAAGTAGAGCTATTTTATCCAGTGTCATTTATCACTTACCACTATCTTGTTTATTTTATCCTCCTCTTCTTCCTATTCTGGGTTCCTGAAGCATAATTCCGCTTCATGATGACTGCCGACCGAGGAGGTTTTGTATTCTGCCGGCAGCAGAGATCACAAGAGGGGCCCCTTGTGTCATTGCACTTTACTGCATTGACTATCAAAGGCGTGCTCACACAGTTTGTAGTTGCATTTTAGGGCCCCAGGCCAGCTCGGGGCCCCAAGCAATTGCTTGGTTTGCCTGCCTTGTCGCGACGGGCCTGTCCAGACAGACAAGTCATGTAACAATTAATTTACAGTACATGCCTTGTCTAATGGCAACTGTGCTATAGATTTATGATATAATTTTTTTTCTCTTTGGGCCATGTGAATCAAAAACCTATTGAAACTACTACAAACCTTAGTTACAATTCTGAATCATAAAAGCCAAAAACAGCAACTGCAAAAAACAACACTGTAGTTTAAAACAACAGAGCAGATAATATGTATAAAAATACAGATTTTAGCTCTATATGGTAAACAGTACACTTAAAAAGAAACCAACATAGAAACACAAAGACATGATTAATGTGTCGATTTCCGAATGCATAATAACAGCGAGGAGAGTAAATATGGAACGCTCCTAAAGCTTAGTTCCATGTAAATGCTTGGATAATTCGTTGTTTTGTCGTTAGTGAAAAATGATATTGACCTTTTAGTTGATAAGGAGCCTCATATGAAATAATACTAAAATCAAAAAGCGGAAAAGTCTCGTGAGGTCTCGCGTGGGTAGTTGTTGCCAATGTTACAATGTTTCACGTGAAAGTTTTTATTATTTAGACTGATATATTGAATGAAAACCCTTGTTATTATTTGAATAGATATTGCCATGAGCTAAGTGGCAGCTAAGTTATCATGCTTTTCATTGGAATTACAACTTAGTGACTTTTCCTCCTTTGGAGTCTGTTCATTCGCATAAGAATATCACCACTTTTTAGCAGAAACACAAACTGCTAACATGAGTTGTACAAAACTTTATTTTTAGTAAACTCTGTGTACACAATGTTCTCAATGCTCGAGTTAAAACAAAAATCTTTGTGTTTTAAAGATACCGATTTTGATGCTATCATAGTAGTGCCCCTATCATTCCCATTCAAAAGGCGATTTGACCAAAACCAAAAATATGGAAAATCTTAAAAGTGGCATTTCCGTTCTAATTATGGTTTTAAACAAAACTTTGACTTGGGTACATTAAAAAAACAGTAGTTTGCATCTTGGCGAGAGTTACGCTTTAAGGAGTTTGACAAACCTTGTTTTTTCCCCAAGAAATTAGCCTTATGTTTTCGGATTTTGGGTTTTCATGAGCTGTATGCAAAAATCATCAGTATTAAAACAATAAATGACCTGAAATATTTCAGTTGGTGTGCAATGAATCTAAAATATATGACATTTTAATTATTATCATTACATTATGGAAAATAATGAACTTTATCACAATATGCTAATTTCTTGAGAAGGACCTATATATTGTCAAGCTCCCAGGGCTCCTGGACAGTGTGCAAAGTTTGGAGGCCATACCCACAAGTGAACATCAAAATGCTGCACCCCTTTCTTACTATATTTCCATATGTTTTTAAAATCTTATTCATTTTTCACTTCCAAAAAGTGTTGGTGTTGTGCAGGATGATGGCCTACATCATTGCAGAGTTGTTATTTTGTCATTTTCCTGTCTGTAATGTGTTTAGGAAAAACATTAGGTGACGTCTAAAAACGACCGAATTCGAGGCACGATAGCTCCGGCTGCATTTAACCGACAGGGATGAGCCACTACGCATTATTTGCGTCTAATTCCCCTCTTTACAACGGTACCAAGCGTTAGTTGCTAGCATACTTTAAAAGTACTGGGGCAAATGCCAGCTCGCCACACATCTGCCGGCGGCTCTGTTCATGGCTGTGTTCTTAGGCAGAATTGTGAGTAAGCCCACTCCCTTGGTTGAGAAGCAACCCCACACATGAATGGTCTCAGGATGCTTTACTGTTGGGATGACACAGGACTGATGGTAGCGCTGACCTTGTTTTCTTCAGGCAAGGCGTTTTCGGATGTTCCAAACAATTGGAAATGGGATTCAGAAGAAAATGACTTTACCCCAGTCCCCAGCAGTCCAATCTCTGTACCTTTTGCAGAATATCAGTCTGTCCCTGATGTTTTTCCTGGAGAGAAGTGGCTTTGTTGATCCCTTTCTTGACACCAGGCCTTTCTTCCATAAGTCTTTGCCTCACTGTGCATGCAGATGCACTTACACCTGCCTGCTGCCAAACCTGAGCAACTCTGCACTGGTGGTGCCCCGACCCCGCTGCTGAATCAAATTTTAGGAGATGGTCCTGACCTTCTTGGGTGCCCTGACGCTTTGTTCACAACAATTGAACCTCTCTCCTTGAGGTTCTTGATGATCCGATAAATGGTTGATTTAGGTGCAATCTTACTTGCAGCAATATCCTTGCCTGTGAAGCCCTTTTCGTGTAAAGCAAAGTTTCTTTGCAGGTAACCATGGTTGACAGAGGAAGAACAATGATTTCAAGCACCACCCTTCTTTCTAGTCTGTTATTCTAACTCAATCAGCATGACAGAGTGATCTCCAGCCTTGTCCAGCCAACATTCTCACCTGTGTTAACGAGACATTCACTGACATGATGGCAGTTGGTCCTTTTGTGGCAGGACTGAAATGCTTTTTTTTCTATGAAGTTCATTTTCATGGCAAAGAGGGACTTTGCAATTTATTGCAATTCATCTGATCACTCTTCATGACATTTTGGAGTATATGCAAATTGCCATTATCAACACTGAGGAAGCAGACTTTGTGAAATTATTTATATGTGTTATTCTCAAAACGTTTGACCAAGAATGTACATAGTAACAACAATAGTCCACACACTGTCAGATCTGTTACAGTCAGATGCATGATAGCATCATAGAGATGTTCTGTGTCAAAGCAGATTTTCCACTCACACCCAGTGTTGTTGTAACATCTTCTCACCCAGTGTTTTCATGACATCTTCTCACCAGTGTTGTTGTGACATCTTCTTACCAGTGTTGTTGTGACATCTTCTCACCAGTGTTGTTGTGACATCTTCTCACCAGTGTTGTTGTGACATCTTCTCACCCAGTGTTGTTGTGACATCTTCTCACCCAGTGTTATTGTGACATCTTCTCACCAGTGTTGTTGTGACATCTTCTCACCAGTGTTGTTGTGACATCTTCTCACCCAGTGTTGTTGTCACATCTTCTCACCAGTGTTGCTGTGACATCTTCTCACCAGTGTTGTTGTGACATTTCATCAATGTTGTTCTGACATCTTCTCACCAGTTTTGCTGTGACATCTTCTCACCAGTGTTGTTGTGACATCTAACCAGTGTTGTTGTGACATCTCACCAGTGTTGTTGTGATATCTCACCAGTGTTGTAGTGACATCTTCTCACCAATTTGTTGTGACATCTTCTCCCCAGTGTCATTGTGATATGTTCTCATCCCAGTGGAGATGCTGATGATTCTTTTCGTAGTTCATCATTCAGCAAGGACGTGGATGTTTCAGATTTGATCCTGCTGTGTTGAAGATACGAACACGACATGCGTGACACTTCCTGATGATCTGTCTGGATTAATAATCAACAGATGTGCAGATTAGGAATGTATACAGATAGGCTGTAAAATTGGGGACACATGGAAGTTTTGTATTAGGCTAACACGCATTAAACCATTATCTTAAATCACAAAACACATAGTCAGATATTTGTGGTCAACTGTGGTCATATACACAAATAGAGTAAATAGACACATAGTATAATAGTGACAGGCATATTCGGTGACAACACTTTGCAACCACCTTTTTTTATCAAGCTCTCCTGAAAGCTTTCTTACCAATCAATGTAATTCCCCTTGAGCATATTTTCACAGTCCAATACTAATTAATTTAACAACACTGGCTCGGCTCAGTTCTTCACAACAAGAAAGGCATTGATTCTGTACCTGCCAGAAAGAAGTCAACTCTCCCTTTGGAACAGATAACAATTACTTATATCATTGCTGAAATTAGATTACTGTACATGAGTTTAAAATGTGGTCTAGGGGTTAAGGCCACCAACCTAAAATAAGTACTGGCTGCAGTTCAGTGCCATCAGCCTTCACCTATATATTACCTGGCTCTGTCTCCCCTACTGTACAACCTTATTTGTAACTGGCCTAAGGCCTTGACAGTGTGCTGAAAACAACTTATCGACTTGGGCAGATGGATGGCCGGTCACGTGACAATAGGCCTTGCGGGCGGAGACAGGCAAAGCAACTAGACTATAACCTCACCTTCAAATTGAATGTTTTGGTTACCAAATGAATGTAGTCTAAGGATCACACAGTTAAAACAAAACATATTTTTTTAACAGCAGAGGACATGGAGAGGTGAATGGTTCAGTGTGCACCTGCTGTATCTCACAATGAAATTAAGAACTAATTAAGAACCTGTCTCAATGTGAAACGTCTAAACCTGGCAATAAAAGATGAAAGATTCTGAACCTAGACGAGCAAAGCTTTACAGGGTCACCATATCTGGATTTACCACGTCATCCTATGGGGACGCCCAACTTAACAGCTGCCATAGCAACGATTTGAATGATGACATATGCAAAAGTTTAGTCACCCCTGACAATTTCCATGATTTTCATTTATAAATAATTGGGTGTTTGGACCAGCAATTTCATTTTGATCTATCAAATAACTTAAGGACACAGTAATATTTCAGTAGTGAAATGAGGTTAATTGGATTTACAGAAAATGTGTAATATGCATCTAATTGAAATTAGACAGCTGCATACATTTGGGCACGCTTGTCATTTTGTTGATTTGAATACCTATAACTCCCTAGCACTGATTAGTTGGAACACATAATTGGTTTGGTGAGCTCATTAAGCCTTGAACTTCATAGACAGGTGCATCCAATCATGAGAAATGGTATTTAAGGTGGCCAATTGCAAGTTGTTGTTCTCTTTGACTCTCCTCTGAAGAGTGGCAACATGGGGGCCTCAAAACAACTCTCAAATGACTTGAAAACAAATATTGTGCAACATTATGGTTTAAGGGAAGGCTACAAAAAGCTATTGCAGAGATTTAAGCTGTCAGTGTCCACTGTGATGAACATAGTTAGGAAATGGAAGACCACATGCACAGTTCTTGTTAAGGTCAGAAGTGGCAAGCCAAGTGAAATATCAAAAAGGCAAAGGTGAAGAATGGGGAGAACAACCAAAAACAGCCCATAGACCACCTCCAAAGACCTACAACATCATCTTGCTGCAGATGGTGTCACTGTGCATCGTTCAACAATTAAGCTGTATGGGAGAGTGATGTGGAAGAAGCCTTTTCTGCACACACGCCAGTTGCTTGAGGTATGCAAACACACATTTGGACAAGCCAGCTTCATTTTGGAAGAAGGTGCTGTAAACTGATTAAAAAAATATGGAGTTATTTGGTCATAACAAGGGGCGTTATGCTTGGTGGCAAAAGATCACAGCGTTCCAAGACAAACACTTGCTACCCACAGTAAAATTTTGTGGAGGTTCCATCATGCTGTGGGGCTGTGTGGCCAGTTCTGGTACAGGGAATCTTGTTAAAGTTGAGGGTTGCATGGATTCCACTCAATATCTGCAGATACATAACAAAATGAAGTATAAACGTACATTATATATTGAATAGAATATTTTCTATTGAATCATAATATTAATATGTAAACATAAGTCTATAGGCTATGGCTGCAGCTATTTGTGTTAAAATAGTCAAATACAACTTATTTAGCTCTGTGATTAACTTTGGCTATACAATGTAAACATATATAGGCTATGGCTGCAGCTATATGTTTAGAAAATATTAAAATAAAACATATACAGTTGTGTGATTAACTTTGGTTCCCTCTATAGCTTGGGAATTTTAGCATCAGCATGGACAACAGTTTATCTGGACTGTCTGGAAGACACTAATAAAGTATGTCACATAATTAGTTAAGCAGTCATAAACACAAATGCACCTCTGCCATATATTCTTAAATGTTTTATTTATTTATTGTGAATTTTTCCCACTCACTGCAGAGCAAATTATATTTCCTGTCTATTTTCCCTTCAAAGAGCACCTTTCCCAGCTAGCATAGAGCTGGCGGGACACAGGCGGACCAGCAGAGGCAGAGCTGGTGGTCCGCCAGGCGGTTTGCTCATCGTTTAACAAGCGGTCCACTGCCGGCCAAGAGGTCCACCGGCAGGTGAACAGCGTTATAGACCTTGAAAAATATTCAAGCTTTTTTCTTTAATATATATTTTAGAACTGAATTCAATTTTGAATTTTTAAATTAACTTAACTGTGTTTGTATTGTATTTCAAAGTCAAAGTCAAAAAGTCAAAGTTGTTTATTTATCATATGCATCGGATAACATACATCATCCTATGCAGAGAAATTTCTTTTGACATGGCACGGCGATTCTATGCAGTGGGCTTATAAACAAGAATTTACAACAATCAAGAATTTTAAAATAATAATGACGATAGTAATAATAATGATAATGATAAAACACTATGTACTGAGCAGCGGTCT